>JAJOOH010071950.1:0-69878 GCA_029582605.1 Solanum gracilifrons
TTGTTTGTCTGTATGATGTAACTTTTTGATATCTATGGCAATACTCTTTAGCTCGTTGTACTGCGTTTATGATTTCTTCTTTACCTCTCCTGTTAGCAATGCGGCAGATTCTTGTATTTTGATGTATGTATGCTCTGTAACTATCTGCAGTAGTCATGTGCATTATTTACTATCTACAAATGCTTTTGTTATTCTCAGTGCTGAATATTGATTTTCCTGGTTCTGATCCTCAAAGTTGGTATTTGTGCTTTGTCTATATTGATCTGTCTCCTGATGTTGGTAGGTAGCTCCTCAAAATTGTTGTACTCTTTTCTTTGTTGTGATTCAACTACCAGATTGACTTGGCACGGAGTTTAAGAAAATAAAAAAGACTTTTGAATCTTATGGTCCTAAATTAAAGTTATGTCAAATGTATGAAATTCCCCTTTAATCTTGTGGCCTTAAACATGCCACGTGGAAAGCTGAAATTAAAATGTTACCAAAAAAAAGAAAGAGGTTATTCTTTTTTAAACAGATTAAAAAGGAAAGGAGGTCATTCTTTTTGAAACGGAGGGAGTAATATTTTATATAAACTTTATTTTAAAATAATGGACCTATGATGCATACTACTATACAAATGCAGTGTAGATTCATGCAAAAGTGGAAAAAGTAAAGGGTAAAAAACAGGAGATACAAGAAAATTAGTGCCATAATGTAATTTAATGGCACTTTCCAATAACTTTTTGCACTAATTATTAGAATGCATTATTAAAAGATACTTAAATAGTTACATCCCATCATATAAGACACACTGCTCAAAATAAAATCTTCCCCTTTTTTCTAAGATTCTTTTATTTAATCAAATCATTAGTCATTTGGTGTAGGTAAAGTCTAAGTAGATTCTTTTGGAGAGAAAAAATAATCAAAATATATGCTTTTGAATTATGAGAAAAGATGTGTGAAATATAGTAAAATCACATAATATGTTAAAAATAAAGCCAAAACTCTTCTTATATTATGAAAATCATACATATACATTTCGTAATCAAGTATATTAAAATATGATTACTAAAAGTTAAATTATACAATAAATAAAAAGTTTTCTGTATTTGTTTTTAATTAATATGAAATTTTTAAAAGAAAATAAACATTTTTGTTGGAAATCTTTATTCACGTCTTTGATTAAGAAAAAAAATGTATATCCTGAAACTTTTAAATAGAAAATAAACAAAATTACTTAATAAGATACATCAACTAGTAGTAATAACTTTGTGTTTTTATTTAATTATAATATTTATTATATATATTTATCATTGTAATTTTAGTTTATTTATTTATTCTTTTACTTCAAATTATCTTAATTTCACTTAGTTAGATGAAATTTTATTTGCAGAATTATTTAATCTAATGAAAATTTTCTCCTTTTTTCTAAGATACCTTTATTTAATCAATCATTGTTCATTTGCTGCTGGCAAAATTCAAACTAGATTATTATTATTTTCTTTTGGAGAAATCAAGAATATATGCTTTTGAATGATGAAAAAAGCTGGATGGAAAACAGTAAAATCACTATGATATGTTGAAAATAAAAACTAATCATGCTATACACTTTTTCACATGACTAACAATGTATCTATTAATACCTCGTATTGCAGTGAGATAAATAAGATTTCTTCATCTTTAATTAAAGATTTCAATTTCGAATCTTGAAAAATGAAAAAAAAAATACAATATAGAGCATTTCTTCTTTAATGAGTCATACACGTACCGTTAGGACATGTATTAAAAAAAAAAAAAAAGTTAGTGAGTTTGTTAGTTTTAATAAACAATTAAATTAGAAAAAGAAAAGAGACAGAAACTTTACCTAACAGACGCACGGGAGAGGGAAGGAAAGAGCGTTCTGCAGGTAACAATTCGTAGTGCAAATTATCGTAATTACTTTTAGTTAATTAATTATGGGATAAATGGTATCTTGTATGACTTTAAGAATTTAATTTGCCTGAGTAATTAATGCTTCCTTCTGATTTAACGTGTCATTCGTAGTGGGGTATTTGGAGGCTAGGTGAGGATAAATTTGCGGTTGGCATTAGAGAAGGCAATAATAGATAAAAGAATAAAGTATGTGATTGAAACAATGGATGGAAATTAAGGTGAATGGTTGTAGGTTGTTAAAGTGATTCGTGAGTTTTGTTTTGGGAAATTTAAGGCAAGTATGGGGGGTTAAATTAATAGGCATATGTGGGCCAGTGATTGGCCATAATGAACCAATCATTGGTTGGAACAAAGAGTGTGTCAAAAACCAGGAAAAAGATCAATTCTTCCACGTTACTGTTCCTAAGTTAGTCTGGTGTTATTATATTATGATTCAAGTTTTGATATATTGGTACATGTAATTAAGTGTTAGGTGTATAGTATTATGTGAATACCCTTAGATTTATGATATTGAAAAGAAGTTGGGACTTAACCCTAGGCTTTAAACTTAGGAACTTGATTATAAATTTGGTTAGTTTTTGGGTCTAGTCTAAACCTATAGTAATGTGAGTGTTGTTAGTTTCGAAATCTTATTGTGAATATGTACTTGAATAGATTGCATTGATTTGGAAGCTCAACGAAAAGAGAAGGCTCAAGTCTCGGAGTGATTGTTCGGTTATTAGAGGCAAGTGGATTTCTAAACTCTTGTTAAGTGTATGAAATTCGTGTATTTCCTTGTGGTATGTGTTTGGGAGTAATGGGACTTGGTGAAGGGTTGACTTGTCCACCTTGATTAATTCTAATGATGAAAAGGGGTAATAAAAGGCATTGTGATTAATTGTTTGTGTGTGATGTGTTGAGAATGGTACGAGTACCGGTGTTATAAAAGGAAAGTTTATTACTATAGAATGCAGATTGTAATTCGAGAATGCCAAAGCATATGGGAATTAGCTAATATATTATTGACTTGATTTATTATGTGTGTTTGTGTTCTTTACTGAACCCGTAAAATTGTGATAATTGAGGTGATTATATGTCATATCGACATTTGATTTATTGAGATGTTGCATCATCCCCTTTAATTGATATCATATTGTGCGCATGCATTGACATGAGATTGAGTATGAGTAAAGGTCTAACACGTGGAGATCATCCGTGTTGAGATCAAGTATGATTATAATTTGGGCACGTGGAGATCGTCCGTGCGAGGAATTGATTATGATTATAAGTTGGGGACGTGGAGATCGTCCGTACTGGGGATTGTTTGATTTTATGATAGTGCGTTGAGATCATCCACATAGACACGTGGAGATCGTCCGTGTCGGTATATGGACCTCGCGAGTCACCCATGGGTCATGAACTCTCGATGTATTTTCGAGGAGTATCATGTATACACGGTTGAGAGAGTACTTGGTATTTTGAGGCATTCATTCATGGTGTCATATTGCATTGCATCCCATGACATCCTTCATTCTTGATGATTTGTGTTATTTGGTGGTTGGAAAGTACTTGATATTTGATTACCTCTATTGATGAACTTAATCTTGTATGTTGCTAATATTGTGAGTGTCCTTTTTGTGGAAGTTGTGATTGATGAGTATTGAGTTTATTGTTGAGGATATGTAATTGGTTAAAGTGATTGTTGTTGAGCTGGGTGCTATGTACACTGTGAACTTTTAGGTTTGGCTGGTTTATGCAGGTTGTAGTTGTGGAGGTTTGGTTGGTGTGTAAGGAGTACCCGTATTTTATTCCCTTAGCTTGTGTTTAGAAGTTTACTTGCTGAGTACCGTGTGATTGGTACTCACCCCTTGCTTTTACATTTTTGTAGGTTACTAGCCCGGACCTTTGTGATATTTTCTCTTCTCCTTATCTGAGGCTTCTTATGGAGGTTTGTGAGGTAGCTGCTGGTCATTTCAGCGGACCTTTTTACTCATATTTATGATCTTATTCTATTCTAGAACAATGTCATTTGAGACTTGTGTTTTTTTTTTTGAATCAATTGTAATACTTTAGAGGCTTGTACACGTGACAACCAGGTTTTGGGGGTTTAATTAAGTTGACCTTGTTTTCCGCAGTATTTTATAGTATTAGACTTTTATTCACGTTTTACTTCCGCATTCACTGTATTAGTTGGATTTTAGGCTGACTTGTCTTGTTGGGATAAGACGAGTGCTATCACGTCCATTTTTGGATCGTGACAATGTCCTTTATTGATTTCTTCACAATATGTTCTCCTTTTAAATAATGTTCTTTAGATCACTTCATTAAATGTTTATAGAGTCTAATCACAACATTTTGAAACGGCAAATAAATATATGAAATTATTTTGAGGTGTAAAATGAGTGGTAAGAAATAATTGTAGGGCCACATTTGAAAGACATATATACTAATTGACTTGATTTGCTCTTAATTATTTGAAAGTTTTAGGGCATCTAAGAAAATAAAATAAAATATATATATATATATATATCATGTTTGGTATTAAAACTGGTGATTCAGCTTGGTCCCTTACCCCCCACAAAGTAGCTTGATGGTTGAACCACTCTCAAGACAAATAGTGTTCTAGGCATAGGGGCCGACCCAACATCGATCAACCGACTAGTTATTATGGAGTACGTTAATTTACCATAGTTATAATTATACGTAAGAAAATATAATTATAAAAATGATCCTTACAGATTGAACAAAGTTGAGATTTGGTCCCTCATCTTCACAACTACTCTATTTTACTCTCACTTACTTAGTTCCCTAGTAACTATGCACTCTACTTTTATATCTTTTAAACTTTAACAGCCCTCTCCTTTAAAAGAAAATGGTATATGTGAAGCCACAAGTTAAATATTTGATATTTGTATTGGGGCCTAGTTAATTTTTTCCATGGCTCGATAGATAATTTAATAAGTCAATGATTTTTTTTTCATATTTCATATTACGACTAACCAACATGTTAGCTAATTGATTGCGAAAACTCATAAACAAAAATATATTTCTTGAGATGTGAGGTCCATAAAGGGACTAGACATAACAAGAATTAATGAAAAAGAAATAGAGACAAAAAAAACTCTCCTTTATTAAGAAAAATAAATAACAAATGAATGCACTCATTGCATACCCCACCATCCATGCATAGTCCTAAATTGTCCATGACCCTCTTTTATGATTATTTTTTTTTAAAAATCCTTTAGGTAATAAAAATATTAAATAAATGTTTGCACAAAATTTCATAAATAAAAAAGACACCATTTTCATTATTTTTTATGTATTAATAATGTTTTATTTGGAATCTATAAGCTTGGACACTCAACTAGTCTTGCAATTGATTTTGACAAGTGGTACCTATCACAAGACCCCATACCCCACACCCCCACCCCAAACACAACCCCATACCCAATAACAAAAAAAAAGAAAAAGAAAAAAAGGGTAGTTCACACAAAATAGGAAATTAATCCTATAAAAGATTGACACGTGTACCATCGATATACTATTACATCCCACAACTTGAACAACTCGCTTAGTTATGTTCATCGGATGAATATAAGATACAAACAAAATTGTTTCACTTGCGCCAACATTCTGGTGTAAGGGAGTGATCTCTTTTAAAGTCCCTGCAATAGTCGTACACCATATAGTGACTTCGAACCCAATTCATAGCCTGACGTTGTTGCCTGCTAAGGCCACCGGATCGATAGGGTGAGGCGGACACAGGATGACACCATCTAGATGAATAGGCGGTGCAACCGCTTGCCTTGAAATTCGTGAATTTTCCAAAAAATGGTTGGTAGTTATAATCAGCTTTATATTTTCCATTCTCAGTAGCCCATGAAGATGCATCCCATATGGATCCATATAACCACATTGGCCTTAATGGAAATGTTGCATCACTCCTCCTTGCATACCTCCTTATTGGCACATCATCCACCAAAAATCTAAATTTAAAACCGATCAAGTTAATTTTCAAATGTATATAAAGCATTCTACGTTCATGCTGAATAATATAACTAATAAGAAGGGATCACATCCTAAGAAGGTGCAAAACAAACATCACATTCTAACATCACAAAAGCAATAGTCGTTGATTTTACCATTTGAATCTATAACATATAGACCATATTATAATAATTTTACCGTTACTGCAAAATTACCTTTTGGTGTGTGTGGGCCTAATGTATATTGGACATATATGCAATCTATTTGGGTGAAAAATGGTGGACTTTTAAACTACTATTGGGAAAAGGACTACAACATGAATTATCCTCTTAACATGGTCCCCTCTATGATAAATAAAAGAAAAATGAAAGTATCAAAATATAACATATGTCCTTAAATTTATTTGGTGGAAACCATGATTAAATTCATTGGAGGACAACCATACTTTAGTGTCAAATGATTTTTGTCGGTAGAATATTTCCTTATCACTAACTTACTTAAATGAAGTAAATAAATAAATAAAAGTACTCCATATACAATCAGATCTCGTTATAATATTCATCTTCTACATTAATAGTATTTCACTATACTGATCAAATTTCATTTTGAATCAATTTTCATATCATATTATATATTAAATAATATATTAGAATCAGACTAACAATAAAAAATATTTTTAAATTAACGATATTGTTATGAAGACGTTTAATACTTACATGATTTCTCTGGGACTCCATAAAATAGCATAGTGATGAAAATCTTTAGTGGGATCAAACCACAAATGAAATTTCATTTCTCTTCCAATGATTTTTCCATCACCACTTCCTCTAATATAAACATTTGTTTGTAATGTGTATGGTTTTCCAAATGTTGTTCCAAGAAACTCTATGTCCACTTCATCATGGAACCCAGGATGTGCTTCACTATTTGAAAGCTGCCAAATAATCAAAAAATTAATGAAATTAATCAATTAAATATACAAACTAATTGAAAATCAACCATATTAAAATAATAATATTTTTTTCTCTTAATTTACACTTTCTTTTTTAATCTGTTAGATTGTCGTCATCTTTATATATTTAAAAATAACTAACCTCAAAATTCTTATTTTATCCTCACGGAGATGATTTATAGTCATAGTACTCATACAAATGTCTAGACGTTATTTTAGACAATAAATTCTTTTTTCTTTAACTTTGTGTCCAATCAACTGTAGCACGTGCATTCTCCGTCATTCATTTAGAGTTTAGGAATTTAGGTAATATTATCCTGATCAAAGAGCTGTTGAAAATGGAAATACACTAATACGAATATTTATATTTTCAATCTATCTTGCTCGTTTTTTCAAAAATGTCGATGTGTGTGTCATATTAAAAAAAATACATCTTTAAAGAATTATACTAGTACGGCTTTGAAGAATCCAAACAACATAACTTTCACATAAATTAAAACGAAAATACACAATAAAAATTATTTATACTCATACTCCAATCTACATTGTTCAGCTCTTCAAAAATATCGACATGCGTATCAGATTCTCAAAAAATATATATACATTTTTAGAGAATGTGATACTAGTAAAATATACAACCAATATATCTACAATCTCAATCTATATTGCTCAATAATGCATTTTTATAGACTCGACACAAATACGATAATATTTTTAAAGAGTCCGAAGAAAAACACAAATAATTCTTACGTAGAAAGCAGTGATGACTCCGGCCGTATAACCGGGTTGGAGTTTAATGGAAGCCCCAAAATACCCGGATCGAAACGGTTTAACCGACTTGAATCCACTTCCTATACAAAAAATATATTAAAAAATCAAGAAAATATTGTTATTATTAAAAACAAATTAAATTAAGTAGTAAAACTACTAATCAAGTATAATTAAAGAAAATTAAACCTGAATTTCTATCAAGCCAAATATTAATGCCATTGTTATCTACACTTTGATGATTAGGTCCCCAAAGATTTTTAAATCCTTGATAAAAACTCATGGATTTAAATTTTGTACTTGGATAATATCCAGGTGAAATTGGCCAATAATTAGCATTAGTTGAATGGAGAAAAATAAAAGAAAGAAAAATAGGAAGGAAAAAAATTGTTGACATTTTTTTTTTTTTTGAAATGAAGAAGGAAAATAAAAATATGTAGATGGGAAAATATATGAATGGAAAAGAGTTTGAGAGACAAGGAAGAGTGTTGAAAGGAAGGTGGTGTATATGGAAGAAGGAAGAAAGCATGGTAATACATTTTGATATAAATAACAAGATGAGTGTGGACCCCAACATGACATAATATTATATATTTATATTATATAAAAAAAACAATTTAATATTTCTTGTTCGGTGTTTGATATCTGTTGAGTGACTAAAAGTAGTGAGAATTAGTTATGAAAGTTATTTCTAATTTAATTTATCGCAAATAGGATTTTTGATGATCTATCGCTAATTCGTCAACAACACAAATAGGGCATGTGGATGGTGGTATGTGTAGTCTTGTTTCTCCATTGTGTGAAGGTGGAGAGGTTATTTTCGATGTACGTTCGGCTCAAGTAACAAATATGAAAAGGAAAATAGTAGTGAAGTAGTATTTTTTTGATTTCTCACCTCGTGTTCGATCAATATGTATATTTTACTATTAAAAAAAAGGAATTAGCTATAAAATTCACCATTAAGTTTTAGCTAACGGGATTTTCGATAATCCATCACTATCTTTATAGTATTTTTTTATTTTTTCACTCGATATTTCATCTGTATAAGCTTAACTGAATAAGAAATTATCTATGACATACGTCGATAATTTGTCACTAAATATCCCCTAGCTAATGAGATATTCTTAATGATCTATCGTAAATTCATTATTAAATAAAATTATCAATGTATTTTTATTGTTTAATCATAAAAGTTTGGACTTCATCATAAGTAATTCTTGTAATTTTATTTTCAAATTTGAATCTAAAATCTCCGGTTAAATATAAAGGTACTTATTATTTATTAACCCCACATCAGCTTTTGGTGGTATGTATTGTAGTTACATAGTGTCAAGGAATTAGTGGAGCCTTACACAACTTTTGTTTGTTGTGCCTTTACCATATTAAAATTTTTCGTTACATGTAGTAAGACTTACTTCATTGTTTTTTTTGTTTTCTGGTTTTACAGTAAGATATTTTCTCTTTTTGTATAAAGTAAGATTTGTATAATGATTTTTGAACATGTGAGTTAAGTTAGTGTCAAGGTCAGTGGCAAAGCTACATGATTCCAAGGAATTCAACTGAATTCCTTTCTTCTGATAATTATATATTATTCATATTTATAGTAATAAAAATGAATTTTCTTATGTATATAAATAATTATTGTATTTATTTTATAAGAAAAAAGCAACTTCTAGCTACTTTAGTTATAAAGGTAGTTTCAAAAATTTCTATTATAAGTTGCGAGGTTCAAATAACATGTGTGGCATTTTGATATTATTTATGAATATTATTATTAAAAATTCTAACTCCATTGTTATAAGAGTTTATTTTTAACCGAAAAATCTTAGAAATTGAAAGATCTTAGATGAGACCAATAAAGGTTAGTGGAATGATAAGTATTTTTTAATTAGAAGTCTCGAATTCAAATATTTTAGATAGGCGTGAAGTCGCTTTCGTAAGAAAACTTTTATTCCTAACACAAGATCTTCAGACATAAATTTAAATTTAATCAACTTTAAATACAAATACTGAACATCTCGAGAGGGAAAAAAAATAAGAAGACAAGATAAGATCTGAGAAGGAAAAAATTGAGAGGTAGATGAATTAGTATCATTTCTATTAAATGTGCCCCTTTCTCTATTGGTTTGTGTACTTTTTTTTTTATTTTATTTTAAGAAAAATACTAGGACAAAGAAGAAAAAATGGTTTGGTGTACCCAAAATATAATGCGTGGTACGATGAAATGACGCGTCTAAGAAGTATTATCTAGACAATCGATTTTAATATTAATATTAATAATTATTTTCACAATTTGAATTTGTGATCTATAAATAATACAAAAATAACTTTATCATTTTTTTGAAACTTGAATCTGCGACCTATAAATAATATAATACATTGGCTCTAGAGGTTCAATGAATAGCATAATACATTGGCTCTAGAGGTTCAATGATTTATGTCTTATCCCTAAATGAAAGCAACATCAACAAAAGGCAATATTGGTATATGAATGAAGCACTCTTGCCTTTAAAGCAAATATAAATTAGTGAAAAATAGTGCTTCTTTTATTTTATTTTATTTCTTTTTTCTATTTCAGTAAGATTAATTTTACCTTTATTTTTTTTACTATATTATGAATGTCAGTGTACTAAAACTGAAGGACTAATTGTGGGTCCAAAATCTGATTTTAGCCATGGTGGTGTAAATGGTGAATAGTGATCATGTCTTTGATAGATAGCAATGGAACCTTTCATATATGTTCTTTTGTTTTTTATTTGGTGTTCGATGTCCATTTTGGAGTCTGACTGATTTAAATTTTTGTTGAGAAGTCTATTTTGAAAGGTTAAAACGTTTTCAATCAAAGGTGATACGAACTCAATTGAAACCTCATGATTAAATATGAGAATAACTTAAGTATCGCCTATGTATGTTGCTTGGATTCTCCAAAACTGCTACTACGTAGGGGCCGAGCTACAACTTTTCTTACTGCTAGTAATTTTGGTTCCAATCTTGTATTTATGTTTAAACATTCACTTAATTTGTCTAAATAATTTATCAAGGACCTAGTAAGTCGCGTTTTCTTAAATTCAGAACTTATAAACTCAAAATTTTTATTCCACCTTTATTATCACACTCATATCGAAGTTTTTAAAAAATACACTACTTTTAAAGGATCTAATATACATCCTTCGATAATTTTGAAAAATTTGAGCAACCTATATAATTATCACTCTATCATAATCTTTGATAATGCCTTTGTTATGTGGTATATATCCCTAGTGAGTGCTCATTGGTGAATTTTATTTTCTTTGGTCACATATTTATTTATTTAATTCAGATACAATGAATTATAATTTGATGGACAATTTGTGAAAGTGAACCATATAATATTAAAGATAGTGAGTGATTTAACTTGTTTGATGATAATTATTAAATTGTACGGAATTTATATAGTCAAACACAAGCTTTAAATAGAGATTGATAATTCTATTAATTTGCTAAATGCTAATAAAATCATGAATTTATATAGTGGGATTTAAAAAATATTAAGATATACAAAATATGAATTTATATTTTTTTCAGTATATTAATCGGATTCAACGATTTATATATAATTAAAATATTTTATTTTTATACTATTTGACAAGATGTAAGACTTGATGTCAACAATTCACCACAAAAAAAGCCTTTTTTTTATACTAAAACTAAAATAAAAATTGCAAATCCAATGTAAAAAAAAAGAAATGTCAGAAATAATTGTCCAATCCACATCCAAGAAAGCTGTAAAGTTAGAAACTTTAGGGATCCTTTGGTTGGAGAATAATTTGTTTTATTTATTTATTTAGGATTTAAAATTAATTTAATATGACAATATAATTTAATAATAATAATTGGTGGGAGGAGTAAATTGGAAACCTCATAATTTATATTGATTGGCGGTGGAAACTTGATTTAAGAAATATTAATAATGGAATATCACATAAATTATTTACGAACAATTGCTTTTTATAATTTGCTACTCAACGAAAATGTCAAATTTATTCAATCACCAAAAGACGAGTTGTTTTTCCCTTAATCAAAAGTCTCGAGTTCAAGCCTTTAGTATGAACAAATTCTTGGTAGGAGAGTTTTCTTTCGAATAGGGCCCTACGCGGCGGAATCCAAAGTAGTCAGTCTCAAATATAGATATCAGACATCGAATGAAAATACAAAAAAAAGCAGTTAAATTTATTTGACAAAGGAAAAAAAAATAAAAGTTTCCACTTGACAATTGACATGATAAAAATATAAAACAAAATAAGACGTCAAACTCAAATTTCTGTGTGATAATCCTTCCAAAACAAAATAAGATGTGATTAGCAAACATTTATCAAAGAAGAGAGATGATTAGCAAAAATTTCCACTTGACAATTGACATAATCAAAGTTTTTTTTTAACTCCGAAAATAGAAATTCGCAATCACAATTTCTTGGACGCACACAAAATAAATTTACTTTAGTACAATTTCTCGCAAATCACATCAGAAATATAAACTGCACTAAGTAAATCCAATCATGCAATGAACTCGATTGAGAAGACGTTGACAAAGAGTATCAATCTCTAACCTAGGTAGGATATCATTTGATGCACTTGTCCAAACACCCTTACATGTTAAAATATTAAAGGATTTTCACTTGACAAATGGCATAAACAAAGTTATAAAGTAAATAATTAAAAAAAAAAGTCATCTCTATTTTAATGCAAGCAAATTTTTATTTATTTCAAGCGAGGATATTGATCCCTAATCGATTTGCTTGAAATTACCCTAGTAATTAAATCATCATATTGTCAAATCGCACCTCTATTATTACATCTATAAATATTTCTTTTAAAATTTATATACTTATGTTGTATAAAAGTGTATAATAGTGTATAACATGTCGTTAGCTAGAGAGACAAACTTTTGTTTCGATTTTCAATTGTAATTCTTGTTCAAAAACCAAACCAAAATCTTTAGTAAATGACTTCAAATTTTCTTGACATCTTTAAATGAATTGATAAAATATTATCTTCCAAAAAAAAAAAAGAGACAGAGAGATCAAGTGTATGGTGATATATTGTTGGCAATAAATGTTAAAAACCTACCAACTAATGAGCAATAAATCCCCAAGCATGTCACCTCCATATTTTTATTTTATTTTATTTTATTTACATTTTTATAAACCTAACACCTCTATGAAGATTCTCATAAATTTGCGAAGGTATATCGAAAACAATTTTCCTAATCCACAAGATAGAGTATGAGGGTGTCAAAATCAACTCAAAAAATTAGGATCCGTTCAACTCTTTTGTATATATGTTAGGGTGAGTTAATAACTTATTTATTTTATTAATTGAGTTCATTTTGACACGTTTAGTTCAATCCATTTTAAAACTGAGTCGACATACAACTCAAATTAATTCATGCTAAATATTTTAAAAAGATATTTTATTTGATATACTAAGTTTAAGTAGGTACTCAAACACATTTTTTTAAAAAGCACTTAAAACTTAGTAAAAATCGATGAGTAAAATTATAATATGATTTTCAGCTCAATTCGCTTTAACTCAAAATAATATTTAAGTGTGTCAATAACTCGTCTTTATCAACTCAATCCATTTTGATATTTTTTCCATTTTCAAATTTAGTTCAACCGGCTTATTTGACACTCCAAGATAGAAAATGATCTGCATAAACAATACCCTCCATAGACCCCGCCTTGTAGGATCATAACTAATTTTGTTGTTGGAATTTTTGAATTGCTAAGTAGAAAAGGTTGACTTTTTAGTGTTTTTTTTTTTTTACTATATGCATGTGTTTAGTACCTAATATATATGTAGGATTGTACTTTGCATCACAATAGCCACTTTCTTAGACCAGATCTTGGACAATTTATTTTTTTCACTGTTTTGTCGGCTGTTGAAATAAATTTCACAAATAGTCACATTTACCTCTTGTTAAAAAAAATAGCTATTAAATGGTTTCAATTTTTACAAGTGAAATTCTATAAAATCGACTAACCACACTATTATTATTGTAATAACTACTAACCCTTCAAAGTTAAAAGTATATGTATCGACTTGAAATATGTAACTTTTAATGTCTGTTTAAGAAGTTAGTTATACCTTTTTTTTAATTAGATTATTATTAATTATGTTTATCATAGAAATTTAATTGTTATCACTTCATGACTTTACTTGTATATTTTTTCACTATCAAGTTATATTGGCATCAAATAAAATTTCAGTAATGAAATTCATTTTTTTTTATGAAAATGTTTGGGGTAAAGCAGTAGGGAGCAAAATCACGATCCAATGAATTTGAAAAAATTGAACGAGGAGTCATATGAAGAAGGTTTTGTTACCAGTATATCTACTTTTATTGTGGGTTGAAGGAACTTTCTATTGCAAGTCTGATATGATAATCTGAAAAACAAAATATTAAAAGTTCTTACTCTATTAGTATATATACAATTTAATTATTTTCATCTTAAATATGCTTCAATTGTGCAATTTTTTTTTTTACACAATTAAAAATTCTTTTTTTCTCAAGTGTAATGGAAAGTGGGCCCCATTGCCGACAGATGAATAGGCCCAAAATAGCTTTTGGGTCATGGGAGTATGGGCCCATTTGAGTTTAATATTTTAAAACTTGGGATTCTTGTGATATAATAAAAATAGGGACTTTGGACTATTTTAAAAAGATGCTTCTCATATCAATGATAAAAAAAAAATCTTTCAAGGCTTTCACATTCACAACATAACAAATCTTTAATATAAAATATTGTTCCCTATTTTGTTTTTTTTCTTGTGATATATTATGTATATTTTGTTTTCCATCAATTGGCTACAACTTTAAGTTGGGTAGATTTTGGAAAGTATTGGATGGCCCACACTTTAAGTCTTGATGATTTTGGGAGGGATTTATTTGTCCAAAAAATGCAAAGTGGACATTTTTCTTGAAATTATTTGCATTTTATTTGTAATAAAGTAGAGAAACACTCACTTGGATGTATTAGATGTTAGAGAATCTACTTATCTACTTTAGAGTTGCAAACTCAAATTTGGATTTCCTAGAAAAAAGGTTTATAATTTCATTATAATTGCAAAATATCTACGATTAACTTGCACAAAATTACATATATAGCAAATAAAGAAGAAAAAGAAACAACAAAAAAATTTACCAAGATTCACTAAAGAGGATTTCCAATTTCCACTATAGAAATGACAAAACACTATAGTACTTTCGATCCTCAACGGCATTATTCTTTAAGTATGTCAATCATCTCCTAAACCTTTAAAATGAATGAAAAATATCAGTATTCAAATTAAGAAACACTATAGTACTTTACATATCCAATTACTATATGCTTAAAACACCTCAAAGAAATCAATAAAGTTTATATTTCACCAATTTTCATTTGGAACTAGTGTTTCAAATTATCTAAAACTAGTAGTAAATTGAAGGGGGAAAAAAAGTGGGGTGGGGATGGGGGGTGTTGTAAGAAATTTGCATGCATCAATCAATTTTGGTTGTGACTTATAACTTAAATTAAAGATGATGGACACTTTGATGTCAATTACATGCAACATCATATCATACAAAAACATCAATTTTCATGTGTCTAAAGATAATTATTAAAGTGAAATGATATTCTTGATAGCAAAGGTGTGATGGTGCCAATTTTATACCCTTTCTGGTCACTATTAAAATTTTGTCCTTGTTTTAAAAGAATTACAAAAATATAATTTTTGAGAAATTACTCTTTCAAACAACATTAGATTTGAATCTAATATTTTTCTCATAACTTTACCGACAAAATACTATATATAGGTGGTAATCTAATATTTACAATAATTTACAAAAAATTAAAATCATAAATTTAGATTTTTCTCGTAATATTTTCAGTTAGCTCAAAGAGGTCTTTAGATTTGTGTAGTCTAAAGGTATATAAGTAATTACAACAAAAATCTTACGAAATAATTATTTACTAAAAAAGTGTTCAAAAAAGAGATAGACAGGCGAAAATTAAATCTCTATCATTTTTTTGAAAAAAAACAACATATATCATTAATATGGTGGCCACCTTATTGTGAAATTCTCATGAATATATTTTGAGAGATCCAAATATGAGATATAGTATCATATATACATTAATAAAGTAACCAAATGAGAACAAAATTTCAATTTTCTCTCAATTTGATTTGATAGTGATGTTATGTCTTTTTACACTTTCATTGGGTGAACTCACCTGATCTTCAAGCAAAGGTGAAGAAAAATATATATAACTCATATTATGCATATGTTTCTCCATTTTCTTTAATTTTTTGTGTTCAAGATTTTTATTTTGTTGTGCTTCTTGGAATTCTTATCATATTAGAAAAATAGAGTATGATAAGATTTTATTTTTTCTTTATTTATTTGGATAGGATTATTTTAATTGTCACTCAATTATTTTCTATTAAATTTTGGTAATTTCAACTTTCAGAAATATTACGTTTTATGGATTAGGCTTGGTGGTAGTATGGATCATTGTAATTGTCATAATATTAGCTTGATTCATGTAGTAATTTCTTTGGATTTTTATTGTTTATTGTATTTTGTTATCGCACTATTTTGTTGTTATTACTATTCCTTTTTTGAATGCTTTGTACTGCTTTCCTTATTAGTTGTCATGTTTTATTTATGACATAATGCATAAACATGACCCTTAACTTGACGTCAGTTGGCAACTATGTCCTTTAACTTTAGGTGTGCACAAGTAGACACTTAAACTTGTATAAAATTGAGCAAATGGACACATTCGTCCTACATGGCAATTTTGTGTCTTACGTGGCGTCCTACGTGTATTGTGCCATGTAGGACACTTGTGTCAACTTGTTCCATTTTATACAAGTTTAAGTGCCTACTTGTGCACATTCAAAGTTGGAGAGCATAGTTGTTCGCTGAAGTCAAGTTAAGGGTCAGGTTTATGTGTTATGCCTTTATTTATTGTCCTTCTTTCTTTTCATAACTACTTTGTTTTTAGTTACACTTCAATCGAGGATCCTTCATAATCAATTTCTTTATCTCCACGAGAAAAGAATAAGGTCTGCATACACTCTACTCTCCCTAAATCCTACTTGTGGCATTTCATGAGATATATTATCATTGTTGTTGTAAATAGTATACATTTCGTTTTTATCATATCTCAGAAGGAGTTTCATTATATATATCAAATTATCACATTCAACTCCAAGATATAATGATTATCGAGATCAATGTAGTAAAGGATTTTGCCAATAAGAGCTTTAAGGAGTCATCAACCTAGTACCCTCCGCGTACCACTGATCCGTTAATCGAGAGACCTTCCATACAAGGTTCCAACATTACCATGATCGACTTTCATCTCTATTTAACCGATCGAACTCATAGTCAGACAAACTTTTACCATCACGCAAAAAAATATATATATTGCTACAAAACCATGTCCATGAAAGTTGTGGTGCCCCTAGGAAAATATAGTAAGAAAAACTTGATTGGATCCTTTTTGGGCCTGAGATCGCTACTGCTTTTCTGAATTTAAAGCCCACCTAGCTGCAATAAACGGGAAAAGTGCTCAAATAGCCAATTTTGGGATAATCCTTTAAATCATAGCCATTTGTATTAAGTTTTTTGCAAATTTAACAACTTGAAATAACTTCAGACATTCACATATTAAGTTTGAAAATTTCAAAACTTCCAACATTTTTCACTTGAAGTTTAGCCTTGAGAAGGCCACAACTTTTGATCGGTGTGGTTGAAGTTTGGCTTGTCAAGACCAAATTTACAAAGGTAAAAAACATCTGAAGTTTATTATTATATAAAGCAAGGGAAAATGTAAATATAACATGTTCAATTGATTACAGATTAAATTAAGGTTTGAAATATGTAGCTACAATTGAACAAACAAGGATCTTCGATTCTATCAAATCTTAATAAGTACTATTAAAATCAAATATTTGGTTAGCCACCACTTAAATGGTTGCATCCAATAGGCTACGCGATGAAGTTTTTACTAAATAGGCCCATTTAAGGTAATACTAGAATAGTGCTAATACCACTCCATCGGTAAGAAAGAAGGTTTAAGTACGACCATCAAACTAATCCTGTATGAAAATTATGAGAGAACACTCGATTACTACAAACCTAAGTTTCTGTCTTACTTCGCGATCTCAAAACCTTTTATGTCATGTCCTCGGTAAGTTCAAAATGTGTATGTCATATCCTGTATAATCACCTTCTCTGATACTTTTTTCGGCCTGCTTCTACTTCTGTCAATGCCGATAATGAACTGAATAAACTCAATAACTAAAAAGTCATATTATATTCCACATTAGAATAGGTTCTGCAAGAATTACACATAACATAAGCCTAATCCAGAACAAAATGATGCAATTTCATCCAAAATGTTAGTAAAAGAGAGTTATCAAAAGATAAAAACCATAATTATCTGTACAAAGCTTGACGTGAATATGTCTTTTAATTGTAAAAAAAAAACCTATTAAGATAACATCAGATTTATGATTTTCGATTTTTGGACAGCAACCTCCAACATTAGTAATTGAGTTTTTTAAGTTAAGTTTTATATCAGACTTTGCTAAACTCGTATATTTAAGCTTACATCTATGCTTATAATATTATAGATATTTGTCATTTTTCATAACTTAAAAAAATTATGAAATAGTAAATGTCTCATAAAAATAATTGATATACACATAAATTGATCTGATTGAACATCGTGATAAAGTTAGATAGATTAGTAGCACACTAATCTCAACCATTCACGTAGAACTATCTCTATGGTTGTTATAAAAGTCAAATAAAGTCATCCCATGCCTAATATTCATAGTCCAAAAAATTAATAGAAGAGAAGAAGAAGAAAAAGAAAGCAACAACAAAAAGAAAATATTATTCAATGACATATAATAAAATATCAAATTATAGTGGAGTACTTAGAATTGTGATCATGATTGACCACATCATGTGGAAACATGGGAAGGAAATTAAAATTGAAAAATGGTACCACTTAAACACTAATCAAATAAAGAAAGATGCATGTTTTAAATTATTGATTTGTTTTATGTTTCAAGAACAAAAACCCCAATAATTTGGGCTCTAAAAGTTTCTCAAATTATAATAGTTTCGATTTTTTTAGAACTCGCGGATACATTGCTCACTCCTTCGATACATAGCAAACGATACATAAGTTATGTATAAGATATATAAGTTACGTACCGGATACATAAGTATAAACTAGATTCATATGGATTTAAGTTTGAAATAATTGGAATTATGTGTCAACAATAACATTTGCACCAAATACATAGTATACAAATAAAGTTGTAATGTATCTGATAGTGATGAAATGATGTATGAGAAGGAAAAAAGGGAATTTCTGCAATTAATTCAAACTCAATAGAGATTTTTAGACATTATGTCATCTTGAGTTGTGTAATTATATATTTTAACAAAAATATTCTTATAAGTAAAATTAATTATACTTATGCAAGTTGCTTGAACATGAGGATAAGATGAAAAATGATTACTTAGTACGATACATTATGAAACAATGCGTAATACTGCTGTCCAAATAAGCAAAATTCATTTTTGCCTTGTCTTCTTAATAAAAAAGAAACTTCCGATTTTTTGGTTTGTTTACCTTAAGAAAACATATATATATATATATCTAGTCTGTGGAGCTCATTGTTTTATACTGAAAAAAAATCTTCAAATCTCCAAAATCTCATTGTTGTTTGAGCCCTTCAAACCCAGGTAAAATTTCTACTAAACCCAGAAGTTTTCTTGATGTAAAAGTTTTTTTTGTTTTCAATCTGAATCTGGGTTTTGATATTTATTTGAAATTTGGGGATTTTGATTTCTGGGTATTGTGTTTTTTTTCAGCAGAAGGGTTCAAAATTTCATCTTTGAAGCTGTAGATGGAGATAGATAAAGCAATTAGGGAATGTGATGATCGAAGATTGAAGACAAAGTATAATAATGCCATTTACGTTATTAAAAGAGCACTGGCTCTTTATCCGTAAGTATCAAAATTTGATCTTTCTTTGTTGTTGACTATACATTTTGTTATTAGAAGTACAGGTAGACCGAAGAAGTATTGAGGAAATGTAATTAGATAGAACATGACACAGTTTTAACTTATCGAGGATATGAACTTAGATTGTAGGGTGTGGAGGTCAAGGATTAGGGTAGAAGCATAGTAGGTTGCAGTGCATTGTATTGATGTCCGTTAATAGTCGTAGTATTGCTCCTGTAGATTCTTTGTCCTTCGATTGATGTTACTATTTGGTGATTTAATCTACCTCGACTATCGTGTTTGTTGTAGTTTTGAATTATTTCCCTTGAGCCGAGGGTCTATCAGGAACCACCTCTCTTCGTCTAAAGTAGGGGTAAGGTCTGCGTATACTACCAAGATCCCACTTTGTGAGACTACACGGGGTATGTTGTTGTTGTACCTTAGTCAGTCTAACTGATTCAGCAGCATTATTAGATTGTGATGCTCATGAATACAAAATTAGGAAAGTTCGCAGCGAATGTAGATTCACTTCATCAATGTGAATTATTTTGCTCTGGGTGGGAATATAGCATATAATTCAATTTCAATTTCAAGTTCACAACATTGTGATATTAGAGCATATTATTTTAGTAGAACCTTATATTATGCTCTCTGAGTAATAAATGCCTACTCAAGGTAGGGGGTAAGGTCTGCGGATACTCTACCCTCCCCATACCCCACCTGTGGGATTACGCTAGATTTGTTGTTGTTGAGCAATAAATGACAGAATTTCACTTTTTATTCGAAGTTATTGAATTAATAATTAGTTATACTTCCTTTTTTTTTTTTTAATAATGGCGGTGTCCAAGCTAGCGTGTGCCCACCTGGACTATTCCACTGTGTGCTTGCGTACTCCTACTAGTATAGTAACTTTGGTCTCCCATGGTCTTTTGTTCAGCTTCATTAACTGCAAGTTCACACCCTTAGATGCATAAGCTATGCATCCTCTATCCTTGTTGTATAGACCTACCTGAAATTTCTCAGATATTAAGGGAAGAGAATTTGGGTGAGTTATTATATTTTGATTTGGCTGAAACATGTGAACTAATTTCACGATTGAGAAAAGGTATTGAAGTGTTGCATAGAATTCAAAAATAATATAGAATAGTGTTATGTATGACTTGACTTTTGGAAAATGGTATGTTGTCTCTTTGAGAGAGTGGTTCCTTTTTTTTTCCCTTTAAAAGATAGGCTAGACAATGGGTTAGCAAAACAGGAAGGAGGGACTTGCGTTTTAGGGAGAGTAGTTGATTTGAGAGCTATCACTATTACTCTTCCCTTTTAAGGTGAAGCTGGCCAAGCATTTTTCAGTTTTCTCTTTTTGATATTGCTTATGTCCTTCACTTAACAGTGTACAAGAGGTTGCGTTAAGCTTTAACGGAGGGAAAGATTCTACTGTAAGTTCTTTATATGTTTCTTGGTGTTGATGTTTTAAATAGTTTGTTTTTTTTATAATATTTGACCAAATTTATGAATTTTTATAATTCAGGTTTTGCTTCACCTGCTGAGGGCAGGCTGTTTTCTACATCAAGCTGAAGAATTTAATTCAGGAGGAGATGCAGCTGATGGTGGAAAGACATTCCCGATAAGAACAATATATTTTGAGAGTCCATCTGCTTTCCCTGAAATCAACTCATTTACTTACGAAGCTGCATCCATGTATGTGAGAAATGCTAGTTTACCTTGACCCCTTCGCCAAAAAATTTCATAGAAAGACATTCCTCGTAGATGATGTCATTTCCTTTATTAACCATTTGACCTGATCACCCTTTTCTTGCAGTTACGACATACAAATGGATATTATTAGACTTGATTTTAAATCAGGTCTAGAGGCTCTGCTAAAAGCTAATCCAATCCGAGCTATTTTTCTTGGTGTCCGAATCGGAGATCCTACTGCAGTAAATATTTAGTTAATTATTCCAACTAGTCAATGATCTTCTAATCTAGGCCAGTATGATTTGTGGCTAACCACTGCTTATGGAATGTACCTTTCAGATAGGTCAAGAGCAATTCTCACCTAGCTCACCTGGGTGGCCACCTTTCATGAGGGTGAACCCAATTTTGGACTGGTCATACAGGTTTGACGATGCCCTCATATACACTCCATATACATGCAAGAAAAAGTTAGTAAAATTGATGGTTCATCAAGTTGTATTATAAATTAAGCGAGTAATACAGCTAGAATATTATTCTTAGTTATTAGTATAGCAAACATTATAATGACAAATGGACAAACTAAGATTCCTCACTAGATGAAAGTAAATAATCTTTAACTTCACCATATGCAAATAAAAGAGGCAATAAAAGAAAAATTTAGCTGTTCTCAATGTTACTCTTTTAGGCGTTAAAACATGAATCCAAGTAGGATATTAATTAAGCATACGTCACCATTTTCATCTGAAAAGAGATAAAGACAAAAAGCTTTTGAAGATGAATGTTAATATACTGTAGATATTGACATTGAAGTGAACTCCATGATTTTTTCATGGAAACACTGTTACAAGTATTTGTAGCCCTAGAATTGGAGGATTTGAAGAGCAAATACTAGCTTTCAAGTCCATTGAATTTCGGATTGAGATTAAGGCTTATTTTTTCAAGGAGTATGGTTATATATATATACAAAACCGCATTTTAAACCAATTAATCCAAATGGAGTTAACAAGTAAATGTTAAAAGTAGACAATGACTGACTTGAACTATTTTTGTCATTAGTTGGTTGACTCTTAACTATAGGATAACAATTCGTGTACTTTAGTGTTAAGATAGCACTTTGAGGTATTCATGCACAAAAGAACTGTTTTTCTGATGAAATGCGTGAAGACCTCAGAAGGGCAACATGCCAAGGATATTAGGAAGGAAAAAGAGGATTAGCTTATTGATTATCAAGCATGTTGCTTCTTACCTAAAAAGGAACTGTGGAGGGTCACGATAGATGCTAAAGTCGGTTAGCCTTTGCAGTACTATAAAGATATTGGACTAGTGGACATCTAAGTTGCTCGGACTTGGGTGCGGGTGTCTGATACGGGTGCGGATCCAGAGGTCGAATCCTTCATGATCTAATTTTTAAGATTCGGGGATATGGATCCATGTATGGATAAGGGTGCGGCGATTCACCTAAAAATAATTAAAATATCTAAAAATATAGTTATAAAACCTAAATAATGAGATATTATGAGAACTTGAGGAGAATCTTGGAATGAGATTAAAGGAAAAGGAGTGACATAGAAATTTCTATATAAAAGGTATTCTATTTTCTTCAATTTCACCCTAGCTTTTGTATTGATTATGGAAATCATTAAACTGTCCAGACTTTCCCCATCGATTTTTGTCAAAGTAACCAAAATCGGTTGACCAAATTGGACACGGATCCCACACCGACACCCACACCCATGTCGTGTCGACGCGGGTGCGGCACCAAAAGTGAAGAGTCTAAGCAACTTAGGTGGACATAGCTTTTGGAATCGGCAGTTCTTGGGTTGACTTAAATTTTGATTTAAGGCCTAGAAAATCAAGGAGTATAAAACATTTATACTCCGTAACAAATTATGGCTTGAAAACAACTCAAATAAATTTTGTCTTGAATTTTCTTAAATGCCTTGGTTGGCGATGAACATTGCCTCAATTGTTGGTCATGGCAAGTGCTGAATGTGTAATTTCCATTATATTTAATTGATTAAATTTGTCAATTCAGGTATACTGTAGATTATAGCATTTTGCTGATCAGATAGTTCTATTGGATGTTCTTTCACTATCATTTTGAAGCATTAATATGATTTTGTTTGCAATTATCCTGGCACCAAGAAATAATAAAGAAAAATTTATTCTTGGGAACAACTCAAAAGGTTTGGAATTTACTATAATCCAGCTAAAGATAGGGATGGCCAAACTCTTAGAGCCTGTTTGGATGGACTTATAACTTGTGGCTTATAAACATATGCCATAATAAGTTACAAATCCGAACTTCTAGCTTATTTTTGTTATTTTAGCTTAAAAACTAGTGCTTCAAAGCACTTTCTTATCTTATCCAAACACTACAAAAGTGCTTAAAAGCTCTTTTGGCTTAAAAGCACCTAAAGATAAGTCGATCCAAACAGGCTCCTAGTCATTATTCATTCTGAACAAACTATTTGTCATGTGGCTGGCATTTTCATTCAATACTCACCCTTGTTAAATTGGCTAGTTCGCTTATTTCACCTTGTTCAGGGTTTTGTATGCCTTTTCAATGGAAAGTGTTCATTTAGCATTTTTTTTTTTGCCTTGATCTGCCATGCTTCTGTGCATTTTTAATGATCTTGATCATCCATCTTGCCGTTTGTTTCTCCTTTTGGATGAATTAAAATGACTAACCTGCAAAATTTGTTACGACAGAGATGTATGGGCATTCCTATTGGTATCCAAGGTTCGGTACTGCAGTCTTTATGATCAGGGGTAATTTTCTGTTGTGTTACTTCAAAATTTATCACTTGGATTCATCATCCTGCATTACACAAAAAAGATGACATTCATGGGATTTATATATTATTTCTTTGATTCATGCTACTTAATACTCATAAATGATACTTTTGAACTCCAATTTCGGGAGGCACCCTGATTGATTTGAGCATCTATTTGTTTTACTGCTCTTGTAGGTATACCTCAATCGGGAGCATTCATGATACTGTTCCTAATGCACTTTTATGCACGAGGAACTCCGACAGTAGTGAAGAGAAGTTTAAACCTGCCTATTTACTGGCTGATGGAAGATTGGAAAGAGCTGGAAGAGCAAAGAAGAACTCTTCTGCGGTTTGCGGGAAATTATCTTCTACTATCAATGGACTGAAAATGGAGAATTTGAATTCTGGTCGCATGCTTACTGCCTCGATTATTACTGTGGGGGATGAAATTTTGTAAGTTATTGTTGCTTGACATTTGTATTTGATGTTTCTTGTATCACGCTAACATGCTCTTTTCTAAGTGTCTTTTTCTCGTTATATGTAACTTTTGTTGGATCTGTCATGATTACATATTCTATTTGCTGGTTTTTTGTGATCGGAATTGTTGAACTTGAGGGTATTTATTATACGAAGTGAATTGTTGAACCTGAATGTACTTAAGTTGTTCTTGAAACAAGATTCGAATTCCTGACATTACAATTCCCTAATTAAAAAAAAACACAATGAATCTCTTGGGGGCTAGATTTCCTGCAAGCAAATCAAATTCTGCAAACACATAATTCTTCTTCACCCAGCTATCTGAGCTGCTGATATTTGAACAAGTTATCCTCTACAACAGGGGAAATTACCCCCTCTAAATTAAACTCCTCAGTCCTCAGTCTGTAATCCAGAAGGAATACAGCGATCTTATTGTGACGTGTAAAGGACATGTCATCTCATATTACAAAATTTCAATTTGAATTTTCTAGTCATTTTATGGTTAAGTGGATATGGTTTGCCTATAGGCATTAGTCAAGACAGTAACTTGAGGGGCAGAGCTTGGTCTTGGGTTCTGGTTGATGTGTGTCATTACAGTTTTTGATATACTTTTTTGGCAACCAGATGGACATAAGGAGGCTGTCAAATTTCTGTGCATTTGTCCAAGCAGATGTTTTCTTTGATTAGTAAACTATGTCAATAGGAAAAGTTTACTATGCGCTTACATGTAATGCAAAATATAGTCTTTATTTTCAGTTTGCTCTATGTTATACTCTCCCATTTGAAGAGAGAGCCAATAAAGATTGGAGTCAAGTGAATGTATATTCACCTGAACCAAAAATCTTATTTTTGTTGGTCTCTGCATCTGCTTGCTTATCATATATCTTTCTCATGGTTCCATAGCTCAGGTTTGGCACTGTAGAGGACAAGTTGGGTTCTGTGTTGTGTAAAAAACTCCATTCTATTGGTTGGGCAGTATCGCGAGTTACTGTCACTCGAAACGATGTAAGTAATATGTATTTGGAAGCTTTTGCAATGTCTGTTTGAATTGCGTGAACAGTTAAAAAGAGTCGAAAGCTAGAAATAAAAATGTCAAACTCTCTCTAATAAAGTAATAAGTTGCTAAGGAGAAATCGATAGCCTAGTAAAATATCTCCCTAGTAATTGGAAAAGATTCATTGGACCATTCCAAAGCCAATTGTTAGCTAGAACAGTCCATTGTTATTGCTTTCTTGAACCAGCATCTTTTTCCTTTATTTCCCACCTCGATAGTTCAATGCTTGAGGAACCTTAAACATTTATAATTTGAATGTTACTAAAGTCCTCATTTGTCATCTCATCCTCTCAATTTCAGATAGATTCTGTAGCCGAGGAAGTAGAGAGATTGAAGTCCAGAGATGATATGGTAAGCATTTGTCAATATGGATTATATTGTGGACCAGCCTGCAAATAGTTTTGTATGTCTGTACTCGTTGGTGAGAAAATATTGCCAACTTCTTTAAGCATAAGGTTTTTCAAATTGTTGTCCTCCTACAGGTATTTATATATGGTGGGATCGGACCATTGCATTCAGATGTTACTGTAGCAGGAGTAGCAAAAGCTTTTGGTGTTCGCATGGTACATGATATAAATTTACTAAGTCCTTTGCGTGCTTTTGATTCCATGACTTAGCCTGAGCAATAGCTTCTGAATGATTTAGCTAAGTAGCATCGAAATTGATTCCCATGTTTGTCTGACATGGCATATGTCGCAAACTTGATGGCCCATGTGTGTGATATTTCAAAAAAAAACTTCCGTCATTAGCTCCTGTTGTGTGTCTGAGAGAGGAATATTTGAAGGTGATGGTCAAATGGAGGAACAGGTCTTATGAGTTTAGAAGAAATTAATTAGAGAAAGATGATTAAAAATCTAATTTTAGATTACCATGGTAAAGTCACATAGATATTTTATTGGTAAATGTATTTGATGCATAGATGTCTATGATTATGAATTTTTATAGCTGTGTACATGATTCCCCTATGGCATGACTTCCTATTTGTAGTTTCCGTCTATGAACTTCGTTGATCATGTATCGTCAAGGAATTCCATGATCATATATGGCTTTGTTGCTCCCCCGTTGCTATATGTTCACCATGTCTTCTAGTCGAGTTTGTAATTCCTCTATTTGAGATGTATCATAAAAGTCAAAATGAGACGCTATGGCATGACCTCTTGGTCAATGTTCCCTCTTAAACCCTTTGGACGAAATCCTTCGATTCGCTATAATCCGATGAGAAATCTAGAATCGCGAATAACCATGGTTGATCTTAGGAATCATTTACCTTGAAGATAAAGTATAGGAGAGTGAGAATTGGAGCTATGTAGCTGTGGTTCAAAATGAGAGCGATGAGAAAATGAACTCAAAAAATCTAATTTGGGGTATTGAAATTCCTTTTGCGTAGGTGGACCCCACTTTTTGTTTTTTATTTGTCTCCTTGATCTTAACCAAGAAGGTCAAGGAAGGTGTTATCCTTTATGCCTTTGCTGCCTATGTTTACGTCACATGGGTTCTAATCCATGTGGCATTTTATATTAATACACACTCAGCTACTTTACGGGTTGTACTTTGCGCTACACAAATTTGTACTTTATTAGACACCTTACAGTAAAATATTCAAAACTTCGTGTACAAATTTTGGATTGGCAAACGGTTCATGCGTTCGAAACTAGACTCGAAAACCTTTAATTTGATAGTAATTCACCACTTAACCCGGGAGATATTCTTGTTTGAAGTTGGACCATGTGCAAGCTCATTTGAAGTGTTGGTCTGTGACATAGCTTCCAACTCGTCTTTGTGATAGGGCTATCCTTAGCCCTTAATCACTCCCAGTGCACCTCCTATACTTATTATCACCTCAATGTTATGGTACTAGTTCATAGCTCTTTGGCACACAACATTATTTCTAATCGACATTGTCACATTTTAAAGTCTTAAATCATTTTGGGCCTTTATCCTTTTTCCCAATGTACTTTCCACACTCATCCTAGTCCATTTAATTTTTTTTTGACTTAAAAATCCTCAGGTGGTCCCCACACTTTCAACCTTGGTCCTGTTTCAAGGTTTTACAGTAACACAACTATAATCTGTTAAAATACTCGGAATATTCATAACTGTTTTAAAACAATTAATCCTTGTGTTATTCTGCATGTTTAACAGATAAACCAGTTTCGGCTGATTCTTCTGATACTTATTTACTTTTCAGATATGTTATTTGATATTCCACTTCTCGCTGATGTTTCGGTGTCAAATCTTTCTTTCAGGCTCCTGATGAAGAATTTGAAGAACATCTGAGGCACCTCATAGGAGAAAAATGCTCTGGTGACAAGAACGAGGTTAGAGCTTTTCTTTAAAGTATTATTGTAGACAAGAATGACATAGCATCGACGTACCTGTGCTAATAGAGTGAGTTTGGTGCTTCAGTCTTACCTTCTGATGCACTGGTATTAAAAAATTTCTCCTTACATTATGTTAGGAGTTGATTGGAAGGTAAAGGGTATATACCTTGGGATCTGCCTGAACATGGCTCAATTTATTCGGTGCACATTTAAACTATTGTGAGTCAAAATAACCCCACTGGACTTGACAATTTGACTCCTTTGGCTTTGACTCCATGGGATGCTCTCACCTGATGAAGGCGAGAGACACACCTGTCACGTGGTTCTTTTTATTTTGTCCACATGGCTTTTTTGAAAAATAAAACAATTCTTTTTAACCTCTTAAAATCCATCAAATTTTCGGATCATCTTCTATTGGTTAAAAACTTCAACCTTACCAGTTTCAAAAAAAAAAAAAAAAAAAACTTGTCTGGAGCTTCCTTAGTTTGGCTGAAACCATATTCAATTTTGCTAAAAGGATGAAATTCCAGCCAAGCTTTTTCACGGATTAGCCTGAAAAAGAACACAATCGGAACAAACAGTCGTTGCATCTAAGGAAGAAATAAAAATAAATACTTTGTTGGAACTTCATTATTTTGGCAAAAACTTTTCTTATTTGGTTTAAAATGATGAAATTCTATGTTACCTTACTCAAAAAAAAAATGATGAAATTCTACCCAAACTTTTACAGATTTGGCCGAAGAAGTACACAGTTGGTACAAATAATCATTACATCTAAAGAAGAACTAAGAAAGAAATACACAGTTAGAATTCCCTTATTTTAGCTAGAACTTTTGTTGTTCGACTATAAATAATGGAATTTCAGCGATTTTTTTTGCAGAAGGAAGAAATAAAAATAAATACTTTGTTGGAACTTCATTATTTTGGCTAAAACTTTTCTTATTTGGTTTAAAATGATGAAATTCTACCCAAACTTTTACAGATTTGGCCGAAGAAGTACACAGTTGGTACAAATAATCATTACATCTAAAGGAGAACAAAGAAAGAAATACACAGTTAGAATTCCCTTATTTTGGCTAGAACTTTTGTTGTTCGACTATAAATAATGGAATTTCAGCGATTTTTTTTGCAGATTTTGCAACAAGACACAGTTGAAAGCAAATAGCCATTGCACTAAAGACGAAACAAAAAATAAATACAGTTGGGGTAAAATCTGCAATGTATATTAAACAAGAAGAAATACACAATTGGAACAAATAACTATCGTATATGATCATGTGGCAAGTAATGCTTGGAAAAACCCTACCTGGAAGGTTATTTTTTGCTTTTGCGTCACTCCCATGTGCCTAAAAGAGGTTATAGCCATGCTCTTTGCCACGTCAACCACTTGGGGGGAGGGGGGTGAAGGTATCAAATTGCCAAGGCCTGGGGTAATTAAGAGTTAAGACTATCGATAGTTTAGGTGTGCACCAAGTAAACGGAGGCAAGTTTAGGGGATCCCAAGGTTAATGAAAGAGCTCTGTGATAGGCTGGTGAGTCCAGTTTACATGATCAGAATTTTATTTTCTTCTCGGGACTTGGAATTACAATTCTGTATCTTGATTGGTAAATTAGCTGAATAATGATAAGACTTTTCAGTATAGTTCTCATACATGTATATTAGACATCTGAGGCACCTAATAACCTGAACTTATGATTTACTATCTGATACAAATTGGAGAAGAAAAGTTTGGAGATATCACTTTTCTAAGTGCTACAGGATGAATCAATATTTTCAGATACATTTAATTCGATGATAACTTGCACCTGCAAAATCCCGACTCCAAAAGTTTCAAGTCCTGATATTTTTTTCCAAGGCTCTTCTGGATTTCTGGTCAATCCAGAGATTGTTTCAATATTGTAGTTTGAAATTATGCACCATCTTGTGGCCCAAGAAAGGACTGTTAAGATACAAATGAAATAAGTGCAAGGAAGATAAATACTTATTTATAAATTTCTTGTCATTGGATGTGATTATATTTGTGAACAATTTTAGCTACACTACCAGAGTACCAGTCACAGTTAAACTGTTGTTTCTTTTCCTATTCCAGATGGCGCTGTTGCCTGAGGGTATTACAGAATTATTGCATCATGAACAGCTGCCTGTGCCTTTGGTATGTTGGCCATTATCTGAAATATAATGATTATTTTTAAGTTCTTTCTTGCTTTATAAAAAGTTCTTTCTCTATGATGCTTTCTTTATATCAGAGACCTTATAATGCTATCCAACTTAAGCAGTGAATCAATTCTAATTTATATTTATTGCAAAATATCCAACAAACAAGGTCCAAACCAGCTGAATGTATCAAGCTATAAATGATTTTTTCTTCTATAAATAGGAGATTAGTGTTACAGCAGAGCTGTCCAATTGGGCCGACATGGATGAGTCATTTTATTGGTGAAATTGTCGAGGTCTTCTTTTGATTAGTCAAAACATCTAGATGCTTGTTTACTTTTTCTGCCATAACAAAAAAACTATGATTGAAGTGAAGGAACCAGCCACACGTATAGAATGCATGTATCTCATGTTTGATTTTATAGTTAGCTTGGTATAGTTCTTTCCCACGAGGTAGAGGTAAGGTGTCACGACCCGAGCCTACACCCTGGACGTGGCCGGCACTTGAAGACCATTGCTGGTCCCTAAGCGAACCTTCATCCTGGCTGACTACAAGCGGAAAACTGATTCAAGCATACAAAGCTTAAAAACTGAAATAAAATTCCATAAACTCAACTTTGTACAAAACTCTAACTCAGATGAACAACTTAGAATAAAAATAATATATTCAACTCGCCATAAAATAGGCAACTTAAGTCTTTAAACATTTAATAAAATAAATGAATAATACAGACTTCTCAACTATACTGACTATCTATGAAGCCTCTAACTGATAAAGATGGAAGTCGGGACAAGACCCATGACATCTTGACTAAACTGAAAAGTAAATGAAATCCTCCGGAGAATAAGGAGGCTCACCACAGCTAACTCGAACTCTCGGATGTATCAACGAATCTCCTATTGATGATCCTGAATACCTGTGTCTGCATCATGAAAAGATGCAGATCAAATGGCTCATGTGGAATGTACGAGCATGTAAGAGGAATTCTAAAGCATAAACATAAGCTTGAAACTTGATAAAAAGGAAACATACTTACCTCTTCTCAAACTTACTCAACTCAAGGAATACTCAAGGATATTCAAAACTACTCAAACTTATTCAACTCAGAAGTACTCAAGGATAAGATACTCAACTCAGAGATTAGATACTCAACTCAAAGATATGATATTCGACTCTAGGTACTTAACTCTGGATACTCAACTCAATATAAAGCAACAATACACATGCAATATATGGTAACCGACAACCATCACTTAAGAGCTATTGTGATGATACATTACTTTACCTCACGCTGCCAAGGACCATCCTATACCTTGCCATCAGTATAGGACCTAACTTAACTTAGTGGATCCACTAGTCTATGCGAAAATGATTCATCTACAAAGTGTGACTCTTTTCTACCCATGATGACTACATGGTTTTCATGGAGACTTGAGTTAATAGGAAACTCGCATCCCCACATCGGTGCTCAATAATACTCCCAAAATATAATACTAGCTCTTTATGTTTAAAACATACTTCTTTCTTTGGTTTGAGATAATTACTCAAAACTTAGCTTAAAAGTTCTCTTGGAATTGAAGTTCCCTTTCTTGCTCAAAATTCTTTTGGAAATCTCAGTTTCCTTTCATCTTAAATGTGAAAACATTTACTCTTGGGAATACTCAGTTTCCATATATCATTTTAAAGAAAATGAACTTTACTCTTACTCTTTACTCAACTTCAAAGCTGAAGTCTTAAAACAAAGTTTAAACATTTGTAAAAGACTTCTAAAAATATGGTTCATACCGATTATGGACGTGAACGACTCAATGCAAGATTTTCAATAACCATAAATAGAACTCAAATATTTGGAACTCAATAACTTCAATGATACTGCTAATTCCAAGAATGCTCAACTCAGAGGGTTCATGCGGAAATTATGAGCATGAACTACTCAACTCAAGGACTCAAAGATACTTCTCGTCTCAAAACTGCTCGACTGATAGTGTTCATGCGAAATTATGGACATGAATAACCCAACTCAAGGACTTCATGGGTAACATGTAATAGTCCCATGATTAGGAATGTAATCTCAAATGGGTTAGAAACTCAATACTTAAGACTTAGGACATGGAGATATTACTCCTCTCATAGATACTCAACTTCTGGAGTTCATGCGGAATTTATGGGGATGAACGACTTGACTCGTAGGTCTACAAACTACATGGAACTCATGTATATGACACTTCTCATTCTCTTACTTACTACTGTTTTATTTAAAAAAGAAATATACAAGGGAAAATGACTGAGTTTCCAAAAAATCGATTAAACTTATGATTTAAGAGAAATCGAATTTCCAAAAGAACAGAGTCGCCACTTAATTTTTAGTAAAAATCAAGAAAAAACAAACTTAAAGTTTTCAAAAGATTTAAACAGATAAAATCAATTGAAAATAAAAGGGTTCGAGTTCAAATGTACATTCCGAGAAGGTGTTAGGCCCTCGAAATGCCCGCTAACTTGCGGTTGACCGACGATTTGACCAAAATGATTTTGACTAATTAAAATTTTAATTCAAGTAAAAGAATTCATTTATTTTAACTAATTTATTGAAATTTTAACTATGTGAAGAACTCATTTATTTTAACTTATTTATTCGTTACTATTATTATTTTTATCATTTTATTTATCTTAAGGGGGGTGAACTAAAGGGAAATTTTCTAAAGAGGGGGGGGGGGGGGTAACTTAACTAGCGACAAAGCTAAAATGGGGCTAAGTGATAAATAAGTTATATATATAAGAAATGATAAACATTTTAACTTTTGAATATAAAGAGAAACGACTATCTTCGAAAAATTAATTAAGTTAAAACCAATTCATATAAAGAGTTAGTCACTAAAATAACAAATAAATACAAGAGGAGAAAGGAGAAAATTTTAACTCGGGGCTTTCCCCCCAAATTCGGAAAAAATAGACTTTGCAACTAACTTTGAAGATTAATTCAAGAAAAAAGGATGTAACAAAAATGAATCATTTAACTTAAATGTTCCGAAATCATTTAGAGAGAAAAGTACGCCTTTTCAAAATGGTCAGGTAACGAAAACTAATTAAGTAAGACGAAATAAGTTATCATAATCAAAAGTGGTTCATCTTTAGGGGATTAATTAAGTTAAATAACCAAATCACATAAAATGGGTTAGAGAATTGATACAAATAAATAAATAATGGCAATAACAAAGAGGATGCCCAAATTTGGGCCGAATCTGATGGACTTTAGGCCCATTTTCGCCCCAAAGACCTGTGTATACCAAAGGCGTATATTGATGTATATAAGCCATATTTCGATCCGTTTTTGTGTATATCGGAATGTATACCGAATATAGATAGTCCACTTCAAATTTCCAGCACCTGTATCGTCGTTTTAGACCTGTATATCGATGTTCTTTCTATGTATACTTGTGTATACACTTGTATACGTCGTGTATACTGCCCTCTTTTGGGCTTTTGAGGCCTGCAAATTAAATTTCCAGCCACCTGTATTGCTTTCCACCTGTTCATCAATTTCTTTCACTCGGAAATGGGGTTGACTCGATCAAAAAAAATGTAATTGGGCCTTTATGGCCTATCCGGAATATGGGGGAAAAGATTGGGGTCCAAGAGGACTCGGAGACAATCACAACATACAAAAGAAAAGACAACATTAGCATATGAGATAAGGAAATGAGAAATATGATTTTAATTCATAGCAAAGCAAACTAGACAACTCAAAACGAAAGAGAAAGCCACTGTCAATGAACTTTGACAAATTTTCAAATAAACACAAGATTCAAAAAGAAAGGAAAGCACACATTTGGCAAAAGGGAACCACATTTTTATTTTTTATTTTTTTAAAACAATAAAGTAGTACCCCCTATCTATCATACTAGAAAGACACCTCACGTCTAATCATTCTAAAGAAAATATTTAGACAAATATTAACAAGGTATAACATCCCATAATATAGCATGTTTGAAATATAAAAAAATGTACGGAATATTCAAACACATATGAGCTATTTGCTATTATTGATTGAATACTTAATAACCTACAGTGAGGCAAGAAATAGTTTAGACAAGAATCTACATCCGACTAGAAGAAATAATAAAACTTAACAACAACACAACTTCACACAATGGTTTACGGGATCTCGATTTTACTAGAAAGCCATCAAACATAAATGGACCTTATTTGCTTCAGAACGGAAGCTATAAATACGACACATCAAAACCAAGGGAATACATAGGGGGGCCGAGTATTCGGCAAGACATACAACGAGAAGTCAACACCAACGAAACCACACTTCAAATGACCTTGAACACTATATCTCCAATAAAACTAAAACGGAAAATAAAACAAGAAAGCTCGGATTTTATACCGACTTGACTTGAAAATATGAGCATTAGGACAAAAGAAAATGCTAATAAGACATATATGTGATAAGACAGTGATCTTAACAGAGGATTTGAGCTAATCGCATGCTTGAGGAGTACTTCTAATATTTCTGTGAATCAGTGGTATAAACATGAAATTATGTTTACAACAATGGGAACCAATCGTAAAAATGAGCATCCAAGCGGGTGACAAGCATGATAAACAACGAAAAAAGTGAACTAAGTAAGCGATGAGGGTGCAATATTCAAGATTATGTAGACAAGATTTATGACTAAAAAATCGACATCGATTCTGCCTAATTTCATCATGCGAACAACTAAATGTAATTAATACCGCATGAACAGAAAGCAACACTTCACATCAAAATGGTCGAACCCAGAACAACATAACTAACTAAACAAACAAATACAGATCCAAATTAAGACATAGACTGCGAGAAGAGGGAAGCGGTATACCTTTTTCGAGGCAGCGAAACAGAGACGGAAACGAGTAGGGAGCAGCGACTTTCACGCAAATGCGCGGCACGAACGAGGAAAAACAGTAGGCTCGAGCGAAAACTCAACCTCAACTGAGCTTTGAGAAAGCACTGGCAGCGAATTAGAATAGAGAACTTTAGATTAGGACCGAATATCTTCTCTGCTCTCTTAATCTATTTGGTGTGTATTTCGTCTATTTTTGCTCAAGCTGTTTAGGTATATTTTTTTGTTCAAGGAAAAATCCGACCCCCTTTTCAAATGAATGGAAAAGATGTTATATAGAGGAAGTTAGGGTAGATTTTGGGGGGAATCCGGATGAAATTAGGGACAACTTGAATTTCAAACTCAAAAATTATTTCACCATAGGAGGGAAACACCCTTTTTCCTGCAATTTTGGCTCTTTCCGGAAGAGGAAAGGAGGGTAGACGCGTGCTTCGCTGCTACAATCGAGCCTTAATGGCTCTGTCGGTCCCTGTGAGCGTTTGAAGCTGTCCTTGTTGCTGTTAATGTGTACCACTTTCTGGATTGATTTTTTGTGAAGGGGAAAAGGGGAAATGGGTCGGGTCAAGTTGGGTTAGGGAGTTGGAGTGGGCTGGGTGATCTGAAAACAAAAGAGAAAAGAATTGGGCTGGATTTTATTTGGTGGGCTGCTGGGAATAAAGGGGAACTTGGGTTGGGATTAAATGGGAATGTGAAAAGGAGTCCAATATTAGGTCTTTTAAATTGAATATGATAGAGTTGGATTTAAAGTTCGGCCATATGACTCTAAATCATAGCAAATTTAAAATATAGCCGACCTTAGTTAATTAGGATAGACTCGGCTAGTAATTAAACAAGATAAATTAATTAACAAGTTTCTTAATTCTAACGAAATAAAATAACTGACTCAATCATAAACTGTTAATTAAAAAATATAAACTATTAAATAATTAAACTAATTAGCAAGATATTTAGTTTAACAAAACCTTTTTGAGACGATTTCCGAATATATATAAAATATATATAAAAGAAATAAAATATACACATAATTATGTAAAGCATATATATTATTTACGAATTATAAAAAGTAACAAATTATTTTAAAAAATAACTTGAAAAATATTTTGAGTTTTATAAACTAATTATTTCAAGTCGTCTGAAATTGAAGAAACTTGATGATTAATCTATATCGGGGAGGGTCAAAATTGGGTGTCAACAACTACCTCAAGATTTAGTTCAAATCGATGGTTGATCTCAAAGGATTCACAATTGAACTCAATGGCTTTCTTGAACTTTACTTTTAATTCTCTCTTGAATGTGAATTATGAATTCAAGAGTTATGGTTCACGATATGAAAGATCTCATGATGACAAAGTAGACTCATGAGTACATTCTCCTCATCCTCACACTCACTTGCTCGAGTCTTGAAACAAGTTACTAGAAGTTGTAGAAGACTCCACAAAAAGACTCAAAGGGACTTTCTTAGAATGTTCGAAAGAATTCTCAAAACTTAACTCTCAATTCTACCTTGAATTTGAATTATGAATTCAAGGTTATGATCATGTTAGGAATGATTTTAGGTGTTTAGAAGTAACTTAGAGTAGTTAGAATCGAAAAGTAGTAAAGGTGCACTTTAAACGAACTCAAACGGGGTAACCGACGACAAACTGGATGGGGCAGGCGACCCTGGCGCTATGGGTGGCGCGGGGAGCCAGCCCCTAAACTTCAGAGGAGGGTTTGGGGCGCTTTGGCTGGCGCATCGCGCCAGGCCCCAACCCAGAGAATCGACGAATTTTCCTTGCTCATTTTCTCACCGTAACTCGCCTAGAATCGAACGGTTTCTTCCCCAATCACTTAGAATTGATTACTTAACATAAGTACACTCTAATCTACTCAATACAACCTTAAAACACTCACTTTGATCTCAAGAAATCATCAAGAACCCAACACAACAAGATTTAGAATGAACTTCAAGAACACCTATCAAGAACTCATCAAGAACTCAAATCTTTCAACTTCAAGAATGAAATTTGCGCTGAAAATAACATGTTTGGCGTGTGGGTGAACAAACCCAACACTATGGAAGCTTACATACCTCTTAGGGATCAAAACCATGGCGAAAATCCGCTACAACACGCAAGAATCTCGACGAACGCTTGATCCTCTCTTCTTTTCTCCTCTTCTCTCTTCTTTTCTCTTCTTGAACTCTCAACTAAAACCCTAGGCTAATTTTAGGATTATAAAACTGAACCTAATAGGATTAGACCCTTAAAATATTACTAAAAACGAATTAAATCTGATTGGGTAAGGAAAAGACCAAAATACCCTTTACTATTTTCGGCTAACTTTCCTTAACTGGAAAGCCTAACTTCAAAAGGCCATATCTCACTCATCCGAACTCGAAACTTAGAAAACTTGGTGACGTTGGAAAGATAATTCAAAGGTCTTTCCAACGGTATCTTGTAGCACACCTAACTCATCTTGAGCTATGAGTTATGGTCGTTTGAAGTTGACCCAAAACTCAAACTTAGCTTAACTGCAAAATTTCAGATATTGCTATTTCCAATTTAATTCTTTTTGGAACTCAAGGTACTACATCTAGTTACCTTAACACTTAAGAAATTTTAATTCCTTGGTAAAAATCTCACTCACTACAAAGAAGGGTTCGAGTCTTAGTTCAAAAATTTTCTAGGGTGTTACATAAGGTCTGCGTACACTCTACCCTTCCTAGACCCCACTTTGTGGGATTCCATTGGATATGTTGTTGTTGTTGTTGGTTTAGTTCTTTTCGTCGTTAATCATCTTGTCTTGATAAAAGTACTCTTACATCCAACCAATGATGTTTTTAAATTTTGACACTATTACATCCGACTAGGCACAAAGATATAATTTCCTCTTCTTTTTTTATTTTTTTTTCTGTCCGCAAGAGGGGGCTTGAGACTTGTTTGATTTTACCCACAAACATAATTTTTGCTTGTGTCATTTCTGTCATTATCTAAAATATAAATTTTCTAAAGATTCTTCCTCTTGTCGACAAGGTTTGGCCAGCGATGTTTTTAAGTATGACCCTATACATCTGAATAGGCATACACCTAAAATTCCACTTTCCTTTCTTGTTTGCTGTTGGGAGGAGAGGGAGTGGGAGTTGGGACTAGTTTGGTTTGCCTACCAAGTATATTTTTGCTTGTCCATTGAAGTCATTATCTGAATATATATCTCCTAAAGATTCTTCTTTTGTCACCAAGGGTTTTTATGGTCATGATTAATTTCTAAATCTATTTCACAAGAACTTCTATGTAATAATCCACAGACCATTGTCGATTGTATTCGGAAAAAGGTATGTGATGACACTTTCCTTAGGCAAATTCACATTGGATGATTGGAATTGGATGCAATTTGGATTCCTAGGACCTAGAGTATCAAGAAAGGTGTTTTTTTGCGTGGTTAGCAACAAGGGATGTGATCTTGACAGCAGAAAATTTGAGAAAGAGGAGGATCATTGGTGTCAATTAGTGTTTTATGTGCAAAAACTCCAGTGAAGATGTAGACCATCTAATGTTGCTTTGTAAAGTGGAAAATCGGTTATGGTGGGTGGTTTTTAATGTGTTTGGAAAGCAATGGGTGATGACGGGCACAATGAAGGAGGTGGTGCGAAGTTGGACTCACTGGAGAGGGAAGAGAAGTCCAAGGGCATGGAGAGTGGCCCCTTTAGCAATAATGTGGGTTATTTGGAATGAGAGAAATAAGAGGGCTGAACCGCTGAAGTGCTGGAACAATTTTTTGTAAAATTGCAAAGTAGTCTATTGTGTCTAGTTTCTTTTGGTGTACTTATGAGGTCCCTATTGATATAGAGGATTGAATCATCTCTTTTGTTGAGAACCATAGGTGTAGGTCCTCTTCTTTTTGGTATACCGCTTGTATACAGGGATTCCCCCATTGTTAATAATATACTTTACCGTAATACCTCTAAAAGGATCAATTCAGGATTTAGTTTTTCGAGGCACCTTTTGGATTAAAGCTCAAAGGGTCAAAATCTTGAAGGCCCAAATGTCTTGAGGGGTTTAGAGTTATCAGACCAAAGCAGACAAGACAATACCTAGACAGATGGGCATGGATTGTGACAGTTGGTATCGGAGTTGGTACCTCCCCTAGTATGGTAGTGTGCATACCTAAGCAAGGACGTTGAGCCCTTAAGGAGGGAGTGCCACAGACTGTTGGTATAGTTGAACTCAAAAGAGGGTATGGTGTGACACTTACCTTGAGGCAATTCTCACATTGAAATGGGAGGTGAAAATTAGGGGCCATATAGGGGTGAGTTCAGGATTCGATTGTCGGGGTGCTTTTCGAGTTAAAGCCCAAAGGGGCAAAACCATAAGGTTCAAATGCCTTGAGGTGGCCTAAAAGAGTCATGTCAAAGGGGACAACACCTTGGTAGTTGGGCCTGGGCTGTGACATTCTATTTTAGCACATTGTGTTTATATTTTTCTGTTTGAATTTAAAAAATATGAAGGTTTGGTAACTTTTCAATAAGTTGACAATTTTTTCTTAAATGTTTCTTTCAAATCCTACAGTCTGTGCATTGGGTATATCCTTAAGTCTATTACTTCAACCAATGAGCTCTAAAATCTATTTAATTTCTCTTGATGAAAAGATTTCATCACTACTTTGTCAATTAAATTTTTCTATGCATATTATTCTTTGGCATTTTTTGTGCATAAATGTTTTAATTCTAGACCATGGATACTAGATAGAGATGTAAGTTGTAACACATAAAAATAAATAGGATCGATACCTAGTAAAGGGAAAGACAAGTTCTATAGAACTGTTGAGAAACCAACAATGTTACATGAGAATGAGTTTTGGGCCTAAAAGGTATAATGTAACCCAAAAATGAGTGTCATAGATATTCAGTTTTAAGACGGACTGTGACTACAGCCAAAATTAGACAGTATGAGAACATATCACATCATGAGAGGATTCAAGTAGCACACAAAATAAAATGATAGAAGATCGCCTGAGATGGTTTGTCCATGTCATATGCAGATCTTAAATGTACTCATTAGTTCATGTTACAATGTGATGATTGCATTTATTAGCAGGAATGAGGTGGACAGATTTTCTCAAAATTTCTACATTTTTGGATTTCATGTGAATGTAGCAAAGAAAGTACACAGTATTGGATTCATATAAAGCAGTATGAATCCATTACTTAGCCGTGTTGTTTCATTTACCTTAAGTCTGGCATTTGTCAGTGATATTTAAAGATTTGTATGTTAGTGTAATAATAAGTATGAGAATAAGAGAACCCTTAGTTTTAGAGAATATCTAATTCATCTTTAAGTCAAATTTTTGAGTATTTGAATGAAAAAAGCTTCAAATAGAGCCAAATATAGATATGGATGATTCATATAGACGAAGGCTCAAATAGAGCAGAATGGACTTGGGTGATCGTATAAACTATTTTGGGATTGAGGCATAGTTTTGTTACTGTTGCAACCTTTCCATTCTAGATATTTGTAGTGGTGCTGCTGGATTGTAGTTTTCCTTCTCCTACGCTACTCATTTTCCTTTGAAGTTGTTAGAAAATAGTTGGATTTTACTAAAGAAAAAGAAAATAGGAAACCCTAATGTTTTAAGAAGTGAAGAAATCGGATCACTATTTATGACAGGTAGATGAATGTTCTTATGTAGCACTAATAGTTTTGTTGGCTTATTCAAAGTTGTCAATGTGGTTTACAAATACGAAAAAGCTGATCACTGATAGTGAACCTACCTTGTCTTTTCCTCGATTTCCTCCTCCTTTGCTTTCCCCCCCTCTCTAATCTTTTAATTACATGGGGCTGTTTTATGTCCTTGTTATATTCCTGATGATGCCTCTTTACCTATTTGTTAAAGATACTTACAATGTAGAAAGTTTATGACCATGTGCATTACCTTTGTAGATCAAGTGCCATAATGTGATTATTCTCACTGCAACAAATGCTGTAGAGCTGGATCGGCAATGGGATTGTCTGATTGAATTGGCAAAATCTAATGGCATCCTGGAGCAGATGGATCCATTTGTATCAAAATGCTTTGCAACAACTCTTTCTGACGTGAGTTCTCAGGAACCCTTTCTTAGATTCTCTTTTTGCTTCTTTTTTAACTTTCCTTGTTGATGTGTGATAATGTGAACTAGAAGAGTCATTTCATTGGATATATCATTAGTATTCGTGAATCCTTTTTCAGCATGCACTAGTAAGTAGTAAGTGCCTTTCCAAGTTTTGTTTCTTCCACAGTATCCTTGTTAGGAAAAGGTGTTTGATGGCATCCCTTAGTGATCCAGAGGACTTCTGGCCCTTTTTATGGGGACTCTTCTCTCGGTGGTTTGGAAAATGATGGTGTTTAAGGTTTCCTGAGAAGTTGATAGTTATTCCTGACAAATTTTAGATTTATCTCTGAGGTCCTAGTTCTGAAAAGCAAATTGAAGTTTTCATGTCAGTTTTTCTTCATGAAGAGTGTACAAATCTCCAGTTACCTATATTCTTTTGATTAAGTAATAAATTTTTGGGCAACAAATCATTCCCGTATACAAGCAGTATAGCAAAATAAAAAACCTACAAAAGAGATGATTTTCTACAAACAACATTGAATCTTCTGTAAATAAAGGAACCTTATGGTGCACCAGAAAGAGATTAGAGATAAAACTACTTAACTACTGTTACAGGTTTCAAGAAAAAAGACTTACTCCTCAACTAAGCAAAAATCATTTCTATGCCTCAAAGCACTCCTATTTCTTCGGTACAAGCTTGCATGCTTTTCTTTTTCTTCTCCTTCGACCATAATTCCAGCTGAACATTACCTCTTTCACCGTGCTTAGCTCGGTGAAAATATACCAAACCATCTAGGATTCCCCACCATAGTCTCGATGCTGTTGGACAATGAATGAGGAGGTGGCCCATAGCTGACATCTTCGCCCAAACCCATGTATTTAAACACCAATTTACACAAGTAACTTTCCCTTCCTGAGATTCTTAGCCATCAAGATCATGCCTCTTGCTGCTAATTAAGTGTAGAAACATTCTTTTCTTGTTACCTTTGGTATATAAATCTAGCTATATGGAAAGGCGACTACCTCCACAACCTCACCTCCATACATCTTGTCTATCCTGTGTTGTACTTCGTTTGTGGAGTAAATTAATGAGACTTTGGAAACCTAGCACCTCCCAATTTTGTAAGTTCTTTTTGAATCTCAAATCCCAAATGCTTCTCTATCTTGTAAAGCAAGAAGTGAAGAAAAATTATTGATAAATCAGGTAAATAATCTTCAGTTCCTCACACAGTTGTATTCATTTAGTATTCTCTTGCTAATTGAACTAAAGGAATTAGAAGTGACTTCTCACATCAGAAAAAGGCACCACATTGCAGTGAACTTCAGATCCTTCTCCCACATACTTCTAATGTGTGCATACAAGGATAACCTTTTTACCTCTCACATGAACCTGGATAATATCCTCTGATTTAAGATATTTCAAAAGGTTTACGTCGGAAGTTTCATAAAACTCATGACAAATAGGTCAGGACAAGGAGCTGCAGAAATAATGAGAAAAGTTGTGGAGCTGCAAAATTTTTAGTATCCAGGACCTGGATGATCTAATGATATCGTAGATATAAGAGAATATTTTGTGTTGGGCACCAATCTGATACCATCTGTCTCATGTACCTATGTAGAACTAATATTACCGTGTATGTAAAGCATTTGGAGGTTGGTAACTGAAAAAAAACAGCTTTCCCAGAAAGATTAATCCGAATTAAAAGTTTAATGCATTTATAAAGGTATAGAGAATATTATTTGATCATGGAAAGGACTTGCAGATCTTTGCTCATTGTAACAGTCACCTGGATACATCCATTTGGGGTTGGGGTGGGGTGGGGGTGTGTGCTATAAACAGAAAATGTGTGCCTGCTTAACTTTCACTTTACCTTTGTGCTGCTAACATTCTACACAAATAAATAGATGTAATGGAACCAGTTTACCTTTCTCAAAAATAATTAAATAGATGTAATGGAACCTGCTCTATATTGGGGTTCCATGCAATCATCATCAGATACCTGTGGTAACAATATAACTATTCGCTCATCAATATTATTTCTTGTATTTTGCTTCCTTGATAACCTTCTAAAATAGTTGGATGCAGTTCATTTATTCCGTTGTTTCCTTTTCTTCATTTGAGTGAGTCATTATGATTAATCACTGTATTGGGTTTTTCTTTTCTCGTTCTGACTTCTTTTAGTTTTAAGTTTCACTTATAATATAATGTCAATGCAAATGGTTATTTACTCTTTTCGTACTTTGTCCTATTGCAGGTTGAAGTTGCTCAACCTCTGTCAAAGCTTTGTGCTCAGTTTCCTGATATTTACGTTGGTAAATTAATTGTTTTCCCTGCTGCCCATCCAACCTTTTCTCTCCTTCCTGTTGTAACAATTTTTCCTGTTTTCTTGGATATGAAGGAGGTTATCGCGAATCAAGAGAAGGCCCTCTTATAATTACATTTGAAGGGAAGGTAAATAACCTCTTGCCGAAGATGTCACATAGTTTTGAAGCATGTTCTTTTATCAAGTTGAATGAATTTGTTGTGTTGCTGTAGGATCTATCAAGAATAGAAGCTGCTTCTCAGTCATTGTGCCAAAAATTTCACCCTGGTGCATTCTCCAAAATCAAGTGACCATCCTAGTTGCCCTGGTTGTTGCTCTTGGCTTGCATATCCAAGTTATATGGACCAAAATGGCCTCTAAATTTTGGACTTAAAAATGCCAAAAAGGAGAATAAAGGTACAATGAAGGAGAACGATGCTCGAGAAGAAAAAGATCAAAGAAAATGGAGTAGCTTCAATTTCTGCTCAATTGCAACTCTTGATACAAATATTTACTGTTTCATACAGTTTTAAGACACAATTACTTGAAGCTTATTTGTACCTCTGGGATCAAACAGCCTTTCTGTTGCACAGAATATCTTATATTCTGTACTAGTAGTTTATCATCTGCCATTTACTTGGTTACATTATGTTACTATAAATTGGTGCATTTCACCTTTCATTTCAACCAAACTGAATCCTGGTGTTTTGTGTATACCTTCAGTTTTCATCTTCTTCCTTACTTTTTCAGCATCAAACCATCTGTTTTCTGCAGCATAAATGTTGGAGAGAAGAATGTAACGCCCTGAGTGATACGGGTCCATTTGAGTCACAATCTTGGCTATCCTTTCACCCATTTGAACCTCACCATGCATCCTACAAGCCCCTAGCAAGGCACCCCAGATGCCAGCATCAGCTTTTTCAGGCATATCTTGAATAAACATCTCTGCTTCTTCAAGCAAACCCGCCCGACCGAGAAGATCAACCATACAACCATAGTGCTCAGATCTTGGTGTAATGCCATGTACTTTACTCATAGCATTGAACAACCATTTGCCTTCTTTAACTAAACCTGCATAGCTGCAAGCACATAAAACACCTAAATATGTTATCTCATTAGGACCTGTTCCTTCATCACACATTTGATGGAACAACATAAGAGCTTCATTTGCAAGACCATTCATTGCTAGTCCGACGATCATGTTAGTCCAAGCCAACACTGATTTTTTTCTCCGTATCGTGTAAAATACTGTAAGAGCTTTCTCAGGATCTCCACACTTGCTATACATATCCAACAAGGCTACCTCTACTTCTTCCTCCTTCATGTTCTGTTTTTCCATGAAAGAGTGGATGGCTTCACCGATATGCAGTACACCTGCAAATCCACAAACTGAGAACAGCCCAACTAACGTTATCCGATCAGGTTTCAATCCAAACCTGAGCATATCTCTTAGCAACTCTAAGGACTTCATATACATCTTGTTCCGAGTATAACCAAGAATCATAGTGTTCCATGAGACTAAATCTCTATCTGGCATTGCTCGAAAGATCGTCTCTGCTGAACTCATATCACCTGCCTCAGAATACCCACTAAGCATGACATTCCAAGCAGTAGTATCCTTAGGCATCTGATTAAAAACAACACCAGCTCTTTCTAGTTCACCCTTTTGTATAAAACCATCAAGAAGTGAAGTCCATGAGAAAACCGTCTTCATTTGCATCATATCGAACAACTTCTCAGCTGACTCCATATCTCCAAACTTAGCATACATATCAATCAACCCATTACCAAGATTTTCACTCATATGTATTCCTCTTTTCATAATATACAAATGTATCAACTTACCTAAACCAAAATCTCCCATTTTCAAAGAACACGAAACAAGTCCAAGAAGTGTAACCGCGTTAGGCTCAACCCCGTTCCAACACATCTCGTTAACCGCAGCCAAAACCTCATCAAAACAACCATTTTTAACAAAATCATCAATAACCACATTCCAAGAAACTACATCTGGTTCAGGCAATTCATCAAACAGGTACATGATCTCGACGAAAAACCCAAACTTTGCATACATATGTAAAAGTGAATTTGCTATATGAAGGTCCAAAACATGCCCAAATTTTATCACAGAACAATGCAATGCTTCACCAAGAATGTAATTTTGAGTCCTGCACACTGCTTTAATCACAAAAGGGTAAGTATAATGATTAGGGAAAAAACCATATCGCAACATTTTGACGTAAAAGCTCATTACTTCACTTGGATTAGAGCTAGAACCATAACCTCTAATCATAGTATTGAACATGAAAGTATTGGGTGAATCAATTTGGTTAAAAACCAAGTGGGCATATGCTAAATTTCCAGTAGGAGAAAGTGCTGTAAAGGAAAGAACAGCACTGAGGAAAAGGGTATCATTTGAAAGGCCATTTGTGATGAAATGGCCATGAAATTTCTTGAGATGTTTCATATTTGTACAGTTTTGTATAAGAAAAAGGTGTGGATTGGTAGCTAGTTTTAGAAGTTTTCTAATGGTGGATGAACACATGGCGGGGCGGAGCTAGAGGGACACAAAAGGTTCATCTGAAACCCCTTCAACGAAAAATTATAATTTTGTTATTTGTTATGCATGTATAATAGACTTGGAATCTTCATGAATTTTTGTTTGGGTGAAAATTGTGGTCAAGTCATTGTCACCTAATATCTATTAGCCAAAACTTATTCGACAAGAAATTTTGTTCTATTAGTAGTTTAGGACGTTATAATTGCTATTCGGACCTTGGCTCTTTTATTATTTGGTAATCAATTTCTTTAACCTTTCTATTTATATAAAAGTGTCACTCTGTGATACGTGATTTTATAATTTTATGGAGATTTATATTTTTTATAAACAATAGCTTAGGTCTTGCCATTGCCACCCCATTCATTGAGGTGACGCCCCTTCTTCTAGAGTTACCGTCTACAAGGCTATTTTATCGAGTTTCTTAGATTTATCTATGCATTTATGTGTACCTTCTTGCTTAAAGTTATTTAAGTTTTTCTTGGAAGTATGTCATGAGTTACTTCTCGAACATTGACTAAAGACATTTTTACCATAAAAAAAAAGTACTTAGCACTTACTTTTGAATATTTATGTAATTCTAAATTATTTTATTAAAGTTAAAATTTAAAAAAAATACAAAATATATAAAAAAAAATTATTATTTTGGGACCGGGACAATTTTTTTTATTTTTTTTTGGTATATATCTATCTCTTTCTAAAAAAATAAAAATGCATTCCTTCATTTCCCCTCTTATCTCCAAATTGGTTCCTTTTTGTGTGTGGATTTGGTGAACTCTGGTTAGTTTTTCTCTCTTCTTTGTGGAATGCCTATGTAAATGTTTGATTCAATACAATATATATGATTATTTTTTTCCTATTTACTCATGTTATTTTGGTGGATTTTATACATGTATGTAGTTATTTGTTGTAAAAAATTTCTATGGAAGCAAACTGAATTGCCATTAGGAACAAAATACACTGTAGTAGTTGAGAAATTAAAGGAATATCATTGATGCAGCAAAAGTGTTCGACGATATGCCTCAAACAACTGAACTTTTTTTTTTGTGTGTATAGTATCATTCAACAACAACCCTAAAGGTACATTACTTCAACTAGACTGAATTGTTTAACAATATTTTCCGCCTATTAGTATTGATATTATTATTACTCTTGAGCCGAGGGTCTATCGGAAACAGTCCCTCTACCTATGCACTGAGCGCACATTCTAGGTGGGACTACATTGGGTATGTTGTTGTAGTATTGTTATTATTACTCTTGAGCTGAGGGTCTATCAGAAACAACCTCTCTACCTGGGCGGTAAGGGTTTAGTTTGCGGACTCTACCCTCCTTAGACACCACTTGTGGGACTACTCTGGGTATGTTGTTGTTGTAGTAGTAGTATTGCTCTCCTAGGATTTTTTCATTCGATCGTAGTATTACTTGTTGTTTCCTTTGCTTCAGTGATCGTAGTATTTGTTGTTGTTATTGTTCTCTTCTTTATTGTTTTCAGCATGGCTACTTTATTTGCTTTGCTTTACTTGATTTTTGATATGCTTTAGTTGAGCTGAGGGTCTTTCAGGAACAACCTTTTTACTTTCACAAGGTAGGGGTATGATTGCGAACACATCATCCTCCCTAGATCCCACTTGTAGGATTACATTGAGTATGTTGTTATTTATGGCTTGTAGCCTTTTGTTGGAGAAATATTTGTTTGAAATGCATTCAATTTGCTTCCAAGTAAATAGATTTTGCAGCATTGCTACTGTTCTTTCTATAACAAGATAAGTAATGGATTATGATAATTTAGGGAAAAAGAAGAAGTGAAAATGGGTGAAGGGGGTGAGAAAGCAGAGAGAGGAAAACTTCCGGTGAATGAACAGGGGAACTTAATGACAGCCACTGGTGATGAAAATCTCAAGGACATTTTCCACACTATCAGAATAACTAAAACTCCGGTTAGCTTGAGTTTCTACAATTTATTTTTTTGAAAGAAACAAGCTTTTCTATTCATAGATAACGATGAATTAAAGCTTTTTGCTAACTGTGTTTTGCAGGCTGTAATCAATTATGGAGCTTCTTGGTAAGTCAGTTGTTCACTAAAATCTTCTATATTTGGTCTTTTTCTTATCTGTACTCTTTAGATTTCGATATAAATATTGGTTCTGATATCAGGTTCATCTGAACCTTAACTTTTGACATGGAACATAAATTAATGTGTCAAAGTCAACTAAAATTGCAACAAATAGTAGGTATGAGCCCATAACTTTATATATATAACGGGTTCAATGCTAAGAACCTTAAAAGTTGAACCCATAAAGCTTAAATCCTATATCCAACTGTGATTTTTCGCATATTTCTAGCCTAGTTTATTTCGGTTGGAAGTCCTTGAGCTTTTGCTTCTGTGTTTGATCCCATTTCATCTTTTGTTACCCTAGTTTGATATAGAGTTAAAATATACCAATCTGAATGAGCCGTGAGTTGCAGAAGTAGGAAGATGAATGCACATGAATTTAGGAACGGCCAGCATTATTTCTGTACCTGTATTGATATGCAAGCTAAAGTTTTTCTGAAAAACAAATATCGTTGGTCAGTTTCATCATACTATTGCTAGTTGATGAAAGTTACAAGTCTGAAAGGAAACTTTTAAGGTTTACCACTTAGGCTTTCCAATCTACCCTTGAGGTGGAAGTCCTTAAGGATCTCGAATGAGAGTCCGATAGATTTCACATAATTTTCGAACCTCCTATATATGCTTTTTGAAGACTAATTTGGCTGCAGTTTAAGTGTAATGTTCTTCAATGTTGTTAGGAGCTTAAGGTACTGCTTTAAATGAGTTTTTTAAAAGTCTACTGTGAATACGTGTTTGTCTTTGTCCACGCTGTGTTTCCAAAACCTGTTTAAAAGTATTTCATCTTCTTGTGTCAAGTTTGTAATTTGCTAGTAGACGTGAGGCCGTGGCTCTAGATCTTGTTGAAGCTCTCCTGGTCTTCGTTGTGTCTTGAGTTCGAAGTTGCAAAAATCTAGTGGTCAATTCTTAAGTTCTACATGTAACACCTGTGTTTCAAAGCTCTTTATTAAATTAGTTTGTCTTCCTCTGTCAATTTGTTAGTTGCTAGCGCACGAGGCCATGGCTCTAATTCTTCTTGATGTCTTCTTTCTATTGTTTACTAGTTCTACAGGATGTTCAACTGTGAACTAAGTAGATATCAATAAGGTGAATGGTTTTACTGTTGTCATTTGACTCTATCTGTGTTTTTCCCCTATGAGATTAACTTTTATGTCTCGACTTGATTCTACGGTAGAGCATAATCCTTTCAGCTGTCTGAAATCCACTATTTGAAGAAAAGTTTTGCCGCTTCTCAGTTTTAAAATAGTAGATGGAATTAAGACACTAGGGATGTGAGTTTTGTGTCTGCTTATATGATTTTGGTGGGCATCTCAACGTTGTAATCATCAAACCAATATATGGAAATTATACTGTGGCATTGAGTGAATTCTGAAAGACATCAAATGATGAAGAAACTACTTGGAAGTTTTTGACATTCAACGACCATTGTGTTTTGCATTTGTAGGTGTCGTGTCTGCAACCAGATCCTTCCTACATTTTGGGAGCTAAGCAAAAAGTTCCCAAAACTCTCTTTCGTATACGCTGATATTGATGAATGTCCAGAAACAACACAGAACATTCGGTACACACCAACTTTTCATTTCTACAGAGACGGTGAGAGGGTTGATGAGATGTTTGGTGGAGGAGATGAGCGCTTGCATGACCGTCTGTGGTTGCATTCGTAGATGAATGCTTTCAATACCAAACTTTTATCATATTTCTAGGAGATAAGACATAAAGTCACTACTAAAGTTGTCTCGTATTTGCATAAAGACATCTTAACTTTGGAAGTGTCCTATCACCCCACAGAACTATTTAATATCTTTGTAAATTGGTCATTTTGACCCATGAGGCGCGTGAGGCAGTGAAAACCACCATTAACCAACTATAAAGTGCCACGTGTCGTTTTATTTTTTTTATTATTAATTATTTAATTAATTTACATCATCTTCTCCAAATTTAAAGAGAAAAGAGTTGTTGGTAGCCCTAAAATCGATTTCAACTTTTTTTCCAAAGCAAGCTCAACGTTGGTGCTCTCTCTTTGACGAATTCATTCTTTTCCATTATCTTCTTCACCCAAATTCAAAAACCCAATTACCTTTTCTTCATCTTCTTCAACTTAGAAGATCCATTTACTTCATCCATTTTTATCACTTTTTTTCTTGTCTCTTGCTTTTCTTTGTTTCTTTTTCTTCTTTTATCCTTTTTTTTTATAAAAAAAAAACAAATGTAAACTCCATTGATTAGAGAGTACTATGAAACTCCATTTTTATTCTTATTTTTTGTCTGAATATAGAACTCCATTACCTTGCTTTAGTAACTTGAGAGTTGAATTGATTTTTTTTTAGTGATGATTTAGTGGCGGAAATAGTGCGGTAACAGGGAAGCATCATGGAGGTTACGTTGAAGGCGACAATGGCTGCTACTTTTGGAGGATTTACAGCAAAGAAGAAAGGATTTGAGTAATGAAGGTTGAAGAAGAGAGAGGGAAAAAATGAAAATTAAAAATTAAAAGAATTTAATACGTGGCAAACAACAATTGATGCGTGATTGCACTTCTTTTCTTGCAATTGAGGTTGGGTGAAAAGTGAGATATTTATAACACTCTTAAATTGTCCGATAGGGAAATAGGACACCCACAAAGTTAAGGTATCGTTTTAAAAATTTGAGATTACTTCAGTGATGAGTTTATTTATGTCTTTTCCCTATTTCTAGATTTACCATGCACCATGAATTGTATTTTGCATACAATATGTTTCCAGAAAAAGAAATTAAGCAAATCAATTGATAAACTGACTTGCATTTCTCATTATGATAAAATGATCACAATAAACAAATTTCATCAGACAGGAAGTTGTACGATAAAAACATATATAAATTGGATAAAACAAGGAGAACTAAAATCACAGCTACTGAATAACCATTACAAAATAGAAATAAGGTACTGCAGAAAAGGGTAAAGAAAGAAATAGGAAAATAACAAATGTTCAGTGACTCGGAACGGAAACGTTTGTTCTCTTCTTCCAGCACCAATGCAGCCTAGAAAACAAATATCAATATCAATATCAATGTATGATATGATGAAGCTTGTTTATTGGTCCGCGACAAGAATAATGGCAAGTAGAAATTTAACTGGCCAAAAAATTGTAATGCAAGACCTCACTCACTCAAGCTTTTGGCTTGAGAACCTTGACAGTCTCCCAGGTGAAATCGGGGTCATCACGTCCAAAGTGACCGTAAGCTGCAGTCTTCTGGTACCTGAAGTTGCCTCCTCTCAACAAATCAAGGTTGATTGACATCATTCCAGGCCTGAAGTCAAAGTTCTCCTTGATCAGAACCAAAATATCCTTGTCGGGAATTGTTCCTGTCTTGTAAGTGTCAACAAACACGGAAAGTGGTTCAGCCACACCGATAGCATAAGAAACCTGCACAATACAGCGACGAGCAAGTCCTGAGGCGACCACACTCTTTGCTGCCTGCCTAACAATGTAAGCACCACTCCTGTCCACCTTAGTGGGATCCTTTCCTGAGAAGGCACCACCACCGTGAGCACCCCAGCCTCCGTAGGTATCAATGATAATTTTCCTGCCAGTAAGACCAGCATCTCCATGTGGACCACCAATGACAAAGCGACCTGATGGGTTGAGGTGGAAGATGGTGTTCTCATCAAGGTACTTAGCTGGGATCACAGGCTTGATCACATGCTCTTTCAAGTCCTGGGCGATCTGGTCGTTGGTGACAGTTTCGTCATGCTGGGTTGAGATGAGAACAGTGTGAACTCTAATAGGGACCATGGCACCATTGTCGTTCTTGTACTCAACAGTAACTTGGGTCTTGCCATCGGGCCTGAGCCATGGGCAGGTTTTGTTCTTCCTCACTTCAGTAAGCTTGGCACCAAGCTTGGTGGCCAAAACATGGGTGAGGGGCATGAGCTCTGGAGTTTCATCTGTGGCATAGCCAAACATGTGACCTTGGTCACCAGCTCCAATTTCTTCTGGTTTCTTGGTAAGATGACCGTGAACTCCTTGGGCGATGTCAGGGCTCTGCTGTTCAATGTTGACAAGGACCTTGCAGTTGTCAGCATCAAGACCAACATCTGCTGAGATGAATCCAATTTCTCTGCATGTGTCACGTACAATCTTCTCGTAGTCTACGTTGGCCTTGGTTGTGATCTCTCCAAAGACCATAACCATGTTTGTCTTTGTGCAGGTTTCACATGCGACCTTGCTTTCAGGGTCCTGCTCTAGGCAAGCATCAAGAATGGCATCTGAGACCTGGTCACAGAGCTTGTCGGGGTGACCTTCGTTGACTGACTCTGAGGTAAACAAGAAAGTTTCCATGTCTGCTCTGACCAAATTTAAGACGACATGTTAAAACCTACCTTAAAATAGTCAATTTACCAGTAAATGACCAGGGGCGGCTCAACGTAATTGGGGGCCTAAAGCGAAATTTCGATCCGCGGCCTAAAATATAAATACACTTCATATACGTATTTATTCAAAAAAAAATAAATTACACTATTAAAATGAAAATTATTTGTACTTAATATTGTTTTTTGAGTTACTAGTTTTAGGTAAGATTTTATCAACACAATATTGAAAAACATCCTTTAAGTGAGACAATTATTATATGCATTGTTAACATAATGATATAAGTAATAAGTTGATAAATATTAAATAAATATAAGAGTTAGAAGTTTAGAATCATAGAATTTGACTCAAAAAGTTGATGACTTGGTATATCTCATTTTAATATGCTTAGAGTAATGCTTGAAACTAAAATTTAAAAAGAAATAAAAAAGAATTTGTAATTCACTTTGTTCAATACTTTTCACTGTTAATTCTTATTTTTAACAAAGTACAAAAAATGTTAAAGTGGATAAAATAATTTATTTTAAAAAAAATTATACTTTTTATCATAAATAATTAATTTTTCTATAAAAAATTTAACACATAATTTATTTCTTGACAAAAATTTGGGGCCCCCGAAATTTGGGGGCCTAAGGCAAAGGCCTTATTTTTGAAAGCATAGAGCCGGCCCTGAGTAAATCAAGGAAAAACTGCTAGTACTACACATGCAACAACTATTATCCAACTATAAGTCAGCTACTATCCAACAAGATCATACTATAAAACCACCACACATGCACATATCATATTCCCAATAAACTATCCCACTTAGAGCCCGTTTGGATTGGCTTAAAAAAAGTAGTTTTTAAGTCGAAAATAAAAAGTCAAACTTAAATGACTTTTGAGGAGGCCTACTTTTGGTTTTTAACTAATTTCAAGATACTTTTAACCTTGACAAACATTTTCTAACTTATTTTAAGTCATTTTTGACTTATTTTAAGTTATTTTTATATTTGCCATAACACTGAAATTAGCACTTAAACTACCCAAATTGATGGACACAAGCCTTTTGATCAAATGTAGTTCCTCGCACTTAAAAAAAAAAACTAATTTGTCAATGAGATCTGACTACTAGTTTACCAATGTGAACAAATATCATAACAATCAAAGTTAATATCACTAGTAAACAAAGAGATCTAAGCACAAACCAAAGGAGTAAACACGCAACACTTGCATATGCTTTCGAAACAAATCAACGTGTATGACACAACAAAATGAGAATATTTACAGTAGAAATGCTGAGATCTAGATCCTAAATCAACAAAAAAACATACACGAAGAGCAATGTCAGATCTAATATGAAACTAATGGAGCAAAAAAAAGAAACAAAATCAAAATCTAATAGTGAAAAGGGGAAGAAACATGTTAGCATATTGGAAAATGTTGCAAGACAACCACTAATTTACATACATTTGAGCTTTTCGAAACAAATAAACATGTATGAAATCACAAAATAAGAATATTCACAGTAGAAATGCTGAGATCTAAATCCCAAAACGCGATTCATAACAGATCTAATGGATCAAAACAACAACAAAATCAAAAAATCTAATACAGAAAAAAAAAAAAAAACACTAAATTCCTCCATGGATTTAAAAACATAACTTTGATAACAACACATAACAATTGCATATAAAAAAATGTTGCTAAAAACCCACTAATTTACACACATTTGACACTTTTTGAAATGAATAACTGACATCCCGAGAATATTCATAGTATAGATACTGAGATCTAGATCCTACACACATAACACTTGCATATTAAAAATTGCTGCTGCTTGAAAACCACAAATTTACCCACATTTGAAACTTTTCAACACCAATCAACATGTATAAGCTGGCATAATAAAAAAATTCAGCGTAGAAATACTGAGATCTAGCTCCAAAAATATGCTCGAAGAAAATTCATAACAGATCTAATAGAACAAATCAAATACAAAAAAAAAAAAAACTGTAAATTACTCCATGAATTTTAATATATACCTCTGAAAAACAACACATAACACTTGCATAACAGAAAATGTTGCAAAAAAAAAAACTCGTCTACAGTATGGAAGGCCCTAATGAGTACATTTACGGTAGAAATGGTAAGATCTAGATCTTAATTTATTTTTTTTAAATCAAAAAAATGGTTTATAACATATTTAATAGATCAAATCAACAACAAAATCAAGTAAATTCCGCCATAAATTTGAGAAACATACCTTTGAAAATTGAAGAATTTTTTTCCTGATGGAAGAAATTAGAAGAGATTTGGATCTGTGTGACGAATTTGGAGATGTTGTGGTTCAGTATTTATAAGCAGCGAAATTGAAGGAGAAGGCGCGTAGACTTCACTCGCTTTTTTTTTTCTCACGTCTTTCATACACCACCAACCAGCCTATGGCCCACATATACCTTCTCTGTGGGACCCAAATTTAACACGCATTTACCATCTCTATGGGACCCCACCCACCATTTATTATTTAACGGTCAAGATCATTTCCTAAATTTTAGTGTAGCTTATCATTTCAATGAACAAGTAAAAATAAACGAAAAAAAATAATTTAAAAGTTGGAGGTAGAGGAAGGAGAAATGGAGGAATAAATTATAATGTGGGAGGATCGAATTTTTATAATAAAACAAGGTGAAAATTCAGATAGCTAACTAAATAAGCTACTAAAATTTAATGGTAGGTTATCATAGAATTGGGGTCGTGGTCGTTTAATTAGAGAACAAGTTTTTTTTTCAAAATTAATAATTGTGATCTTATAATATTGTCATTCATGATAAAGGAATTATTTAGTAAATATATTTTTATTAGTATATTTTTTTTTTATTTGATTAAAATTGAGATATATGATGATAATATAAATTATGTATTTGATTTAAATCAACTAGATAAAATAGTATATTTTTTTATTTTCAAATTTAAATCTAATTTTCTTTTAAAAACTTTGCTTGACGAGTTTTGAAGAAGGGTCAATATATCATTTTAATGTTAAATTTCGAAATAAATAGTTCTGAAATTATTCGTCTGCATGTAGTGTGAATAAAAATAATACTATCATAATTGAGGTATGAATAACCCCAAAAGTTTTCTTGTGTTTTATTTGCATATTTCTCGTATTATTATTTAATTATTTCATTTGAAAATTAATGTTTGTGGAATAAAAATATTATTTATAATAAATTATAAATCAAATTTGTAGTTTGTGTGCGTGGGGTGACATATTCCCACTAAGCTGGTTTTGTAATTTTTATATTTATTGAAGTTGGTGAAAAAATATTTTTTTTTTTAATAAAATAAGTTGGTTGGTGAGAATTTGCATTATGGAGTTGTAAGTTGTGCCTCGATGGTTGAATTTTTGTTTGTCAATTCACCGCGTTGTATAGAATTCATTTGAAAAAGTGTTTTTATCAAAAATAACTTTATTTTCGAAATTTAAAATCGAAATCTCTTATTATAAAAAAAAGTCTTATCTATTACACAGTGGAATTATTATTTGACATACTTAGTTGCCTTTTTAACTCACCTACAACAAGGTTTGGTAGATGTCACTTTTAACTTTGATCATAGAAGAGAAGTTACCTACTCTTTGACTTGATTATGATTTGATTAATTTTTTTAAGTTGGTACTTGGTAGGTAAGTTTAGTAAGAATCAATGAAGATTATGATGGATGAATAAAATAGCTCAAATTTAAATATTTTGATATAAAAAAAGATTTATTAAGAAATGTTTTCCTTAAATAGACCTTACAAAAATGAATTTATATTAATTGATATTCCAATAACACTATCAAATCTCGAATGACAAACAAGGTTTAGCAAGTAAAATATTCCGTTTATAGATAATATATAACAATTTATTATCGACTAAAATTCATAAACTTCAAATTCTGAATCATCTCCATTGTTCTGGCAAGTGGCATCTCTTACCATGTCATGAGACCAAAAAAGCATTATTATGCGTTCGCACGTCAAGAGTAACATGGAGTGTGTTGCAAATTGCAAACATATGTCAAAAGCTTAGTTTATAGCTGTATGTTTGACAATTACTCTAGGATTTGATCTGTCTTTTTATTCCTTCACAAACTACTTTGACCCCTCTTCTTTTGGATCTTGACATTTCATTTCTCACTTATCTTTCTATAATACTCATATTGATTATTATTTCTTAAGAATCATGTAAAGTTCAAAATAGACAAATAAAAATGATCAATAGAGAAGCCTTGAAGTAACTTATAAAGTTCTTGAACTTCTTGTCATATGATTAGAAGATCACGGGTTCAAACATTGAAAGCAACTTCTGGTAAAATTGCCTATAATTGGCCTCGGACCTTGCACATAACGAAGACTTTAGTGCATCGAACTATCTTTTTTTTTTTTTTTTTTTTTAAAAGAAAGTATTTTAAAACGGAGGAAGTAACAGAAATAGTGTAGACCCCTAGGGGAGATCCAGCCAACCTAGTAGAAAAGAGAAAAAAGAAGTTAGATCTGTTAGAACCTACTCTATACACAATCGATTTCGTTGTCAAGCATGAAGCATACATTTATATTTGTATGTCTATTTTTCTAAGTGTCGGTCATATATATTTATTTTTCTAAATAGGTATCGCCTAATAATAATCAATGAACGGCGAACAATAATTATAACTATACCCAATTATAAATACAAATTATAATATAGATTTGCTCGTATTTTGAATTTACGTTACTTTTCAATAGTAAAAAATCGTTAATTTTTACACCATTTATTGAGATGGGGATTTGATCTCTTTATATTGTTTTAGATTTATTTTCATCATAGTATGAACTATTTTTTGAGGTTAAATAAATTAGATCAAGATTCATTTTCTTGTCATGATATTGAAATTAGATTTATCTCAATTTTTTACTTATACAATGTTAACGTTCAATATTTATATTATCCACTCTCTAATTGGTAGGACTAAGTGTACGAGAGGTGTTGACTCCCATATCGGCTGTGGAATAAGAGTATTGATTTTCTTCTTTTATATATATATATATATTGAGTACAAATAATTTTTTAACATCGACTTATATGTGAATATAAATGGAAAGGAAGAAGTGTCGGTCATAATTTGTTTGTTAAGGTATTAACAATATTATTTGTTTTGCTGGTCATATGATGGGACAGCTAGACAAATGGTGACCCATCCCAAATTATATGGTAATTTCTGTCCTATAAACTAGACAATAGTAGTAGTAGTAATTTAGGAATATTAAATAGATGGATCGAATATATTGAATTTGGACAGATTAAAATGGACCATTCAGGATTCAAACCTTCAGGTCCAACTCTCTACTCTCGACCCCTCCATCTCGACTTGGGATCCAAGACACGACTCTAACATGTGACTTGATACTTTATTTGAACCAAATCTGAAATATAAGACCCAATCTTTATTGGGACCCGATAATTGACTTAGAAACCGAGAAATGAGATTCAGGACCTAACCCCGACCCAAGATTTGATTTAGAACCTAGACTCGACTTGACTCGACTCGAGATCCAATCCTATCACAGATTCAAGACCTAATCCTGACCCTCGACCTTAACTCAGGATGCAAGATCCAAGACATGAGACATCATAAAGGTTCTATTTTTTCCAAACCAGTAAATAAAACTTATGTTATAGTTAAAGTTGTTCCTAACCTTCATTACTTAATATTCGTATGGACCTGAATATCGACAGATGGTCAGTGACCCAAAAGCTTACGAAAGAATGACCAATAGAGAAAAATAAGTATATTTATTCTTTCTTAGACCCTACTGTTAAATGAAATTATACGCGATATTTTGTCATTATAATTTGCCCTGACCGACAAAGAGAAAAAGAAAAAAAAATACTTGATTTGAAAAATAGTTATTTATTTTATTATTTAGCTGTGTGAATTCATCAATTGTCAAAATTAGCAGTGGTCAATTATTACACACTTCAACTCCAAAGAAGCTGACAAATTATAATTTTGATAATCAAGAAATTTAACTAAGTGCATTTTTCTTTAAATAGTAGGAAAAAAATGTATTTTTATAATTTTATTCCATGCACTAAAAAACCCCAATAAATTTAACTAATTTTAACATAAACTAACGACATAAATTTCTAATTATAATATTCACTTAGCAGAAAAAGTTGGATAGGCAAATGGATGGATTATTATCCAATAATCCAAAAATGGACAGACCAATAAATGCATATTTCTTTTAATTGAAAATTAAACTGTACTTAATCAGTTATAATGACAGCCAAAAGAGATCTTAATTACTTCTATATAATAATTAGAGAGGTGAAATTATGCATAGCAACACATTGTCCTACTCAAAATCAACTCTTTTATTTGTTCTTTTTAATACCTTGATATATAATTGAGTAGCTAAATGACTTATTATACATTAAAGTGTATTTATTTCTCTTAACTTTTTTTAATTACAAAACTCTCTTGTGAAAATAATTTGAATTAATATCCAATTAGTTGAACCAACATAATGGATAGTTGATACTCATACTAGCTCCTCGTGTCCCAATTTGTGTAGCACAATTCTGATTTCGAAAGTTGAATAATTTAATTTGGACAATGAATTCGGGCATGAAATCAATAAGTTTTTTTTTCTTTTTGAAACAAAATTTACATTTTTGAAAACTATGCAAGGAGTGCGATAAGTCATAATAATTGACAATTCAAGAAATTTAAAAGATGTATAAGAAATTATGATAAAACAAAGTCTTATTTGGATTTCGAAAGGTACCACATATATTAAGAACGAATGAGTACTTGATATGGATCAACTCGTAGCGGTTGCTGACCACTTTTAGGTTGTTTTTTTGTTCCGATAGACACATTAAAAAGTAGTTATTTGTGAATTTTATTCCATATAAACCCAATCAAATTATTTGAGTTGTAATCAGTGGCGGAGCTAGAATTTCAACTAAAGATTGTCTAAACATAAAGAAGTAAAATCAAATATGTGCCCACGTGGACACGTTACTATTTACAATTATGCAATATTTATGATGTCTATGAGACATATATACCTTTAAAATACACTATTAAATAGTGCAGGGGTAAAAGGTCTTTTCCAAAGTTCGGTATCGTAACAACAACTTTGGCCAAAGTTCGAATATATTTCAGACCTTTTTCCCTAATATATATATACATAAAAATATATTTTTACCTAGTCAGAATTTAATTTTCCAACAAAGAGGTGTCGGTCTCAATTATATGTGGCTCTGCCAATATAGTAGGATGGTTGAAATCCCTCGACCCTTAATAAGAGGTTTCAAATTTATGCCCTTGAAAATGGAAATAATTCGATTGGAAGCATCGACCCCAGAAATAGATCATGCAATGCACAACTCTAAATTTAATCGAACTTCAATATAAATATCGTACTAAGAAATCCAAAGTCTGTTCAGGATAAACGGATTACACATTTGTGACTTCTTAGAACAATTTGACAGCAGAAACATGATTAATTACTAAAAGTATCTCATTTTTTTCATCACCAATCTAACTTATAAATATTTCTAAATTTATAACCTTTATATCAAATTTGAACTATACTTCAATAGCAAATTATAATTAACAGTAAATTTTTCTCAGCTCTAAATAGAACATTTATCGAAACCAAAAAAAAATGAGTATTATCCCAACAGTTTATTCTTCGTCGTTCATCATGAATTGACTAGTTTTAGTAACTTAAACCAAGCTGAAGTCCGAGGAACGCGTGTACGAGGAATAATGTCATTATACCACTTCCCAATATCCCGTGAACATTCCTCAATCCGGAATTTCCCTAAACAATTCATGATAACTTAACATCAGTATCGATCAATCAACTACTTCTCAGTCCTGATTTAGGTAAAAAAAAAAAAAGGAAAAAATCCGTTTTCTTGATGAAATAAGTGTTATAATTTGGACAAATTGAACGAATTTACCTCGAATAGTGTAGGCAAAATGGTTTGTATAGTCAAAAGGGTAAGGCCGATAAAACCTGTAACAGCATGAGGACTGCAACAAAAACAGAATGTCAGCGCGACATACTGTTTGTAGAACTTGTTTTCCCTACTCTGACTTAGAAAGTCATTTTCTAGATTTTTAAGCCTACACAAAATGCTATTCCAAAACATTTCAACCAACCAAACACACGCCTAAATAAGGTACCTTTCAAGAATAGGCTTATCTGAAGTAAGCAGGGATGTTATTCCACCAGTAGCTCCAAGAGCAAAGAAGAAGAACATTCCTCCTAGAAGTTTTGGATGCAAATCTTTAGCTTTCGCCTTTTCCTCCTACAAATAAACATCCATTTATCCCGATGGCAACAAGAGTACTAATTAACAATACAATACAATACAACAACAGGTATAGTAAGCAAAATCATACGACTCGTCATAAAGGGGCATAATAGACGATGACAACGTTTCTTAATTCTTACCACATCATTTGAAAATCGTATCCGAAAACCAAGGTAAGTTCCATAACCACCCATAGCAAAGAGCACAACAGCCTGAAAAATAAAGGAAAATTTTGTTCTGTTTAGTGTTTGTTTGTTTCGAGAAATCTATCATCAATTCCGATTCTTTCTTTTTTCTCTCTTGATTGTTTCGCGATCGAGAGATGCAGAAAACATACCATGTTACCAGGATGTCCCCAATGTACAAGCCAATCAGGTAAGTTCCATGATTTTACAAGCTCAACAAATAGCCCAAACAGAGACCTTATAGTTCCAGCTGAATCAAAATAACTAGTAGTATTAGCATTATTCTCGTGGTTTCTTGTTTGTTGAGTGTTGTGCCATTTATGTTTCTTGTGCTTCAGTTATCGCATAATTTCATTGTTGTTACTGTCCTTTTTTTTTGTATGTTATCTACCGCTTTTCATAATGCTTTATCTCGTTGTTGTTATTGTTTTTATTGTTGTATTCTTTTTTTTAAAGTTATTTTAGATGCTTTACGTGAGAGATAGACTCTATCAGAAACAATCTCTCTATCTCTACGTATTTATACGAGGTAGGGATAAGACCGAGTACACTCTATTTGTGAAATTAGACTAGGTATATGGTATTGTTGTTCCAACCAATTCAAATTAGCATCACAAGTATAAGATACTCTTGCATTTCTTCAAGATAATTTTTTTTTGAGCGAACGATTTATCGAAAACAACCTTTTATTCCAGAAAGATAGAGATAAGATCTGCTTACTCTCTAGCCTCCTAGATAGGGGTGGATCTAGGGGGTCAAAGGGTGTGGAATACCTTCAACAAAAAAATATAATATATATAGCAAGACTAGAGTTTGGGTCAGTAGTTTAAGAGTTCAAGTTCAAATAACAAGCACTACATTTTTATTTCTTGAACCTCGTAATGAAAATCCTGAATCCGACACTGTTCTGATACGTTGTTGTTGTAAACTTGTAGGTATAAGATAAAAGCACTAGAAGAAAGAGCATTTACCTCCAGGAAGAGCAGCAACAAACATCAATGGCAAAGGATTGTATGAATACAAAAATGTCTCATTAGTAAAAGACATTTCTTCCACTTCATTTTCTTCTTTTTCTAATTCAGCTATTTTTAAATCAACATTAATATCTTCACAATTCAACTTCTTGTAAGCTAAGGGAGGAGCTAAAAAAATCCTTCTTTTTGTTTCATTTTTCAAAGATTTATAGGAAATTTTGGAAGAAATAATTGGTTGATAATTAAGTAATGAAAAAGAAGGGTATTTTGTGAATGCCATTGGTGAAGCATTCACAATATTAGCCATTTGTGCAAAAAAAGAAGAAGTGATTGATTTTCAAGAAACAATTGGTTGTTGGACTATTTATTCAAGAAGTAGTAGTTGTTGGAGATAAGAAAAAAATTGGGAAAGGCAAAGAAAGTGACACGACTATACATATACATATAAAATGAAATATACTAAGATACTACACGTGGTGACCACAAGCACTAGCTACTTTACAAAAGTTGTTTGTTTCTTTTTCAGTATAAATGGGCTTAGAATCAACGAATAGTGATAAGTATTCTTTCATTTTTAATCGGAGGTTTTGAGATTGAATCTTTCTAAATACGTAGTCTCCTTTGTTAGGAAAGCGCTTTAGTTGAATTTCAATATAGATACCATAACAATTGTGAAAACTTTATGTTATTTTTCTGTTTTTTTTTTGGGGCACGAATCACAAATAATAATGATTGGCAAGCTTTTAAGTTGGCAAACTTCAGAAATAGAGATGACATATAGCCCAAGAGACAAATCTATCGAATCCCAAAGAAAACAATAAGTGCCATGAAACTTATTTTACAAAACTTTTTGCAAGTTTTGAAGTTCAAACATCTCTGAAGTTAGAGTTTTCTTTGTTTGAAGTTTGGCTTGGCGCAATCCCAATATTCAGATTTGGGTGCTACGTTAACAAATATTCAGATTTGGGAGCTACGTTATCATTTGTTACTCGTTATGTGGTCATGAGATTTGATGTGGGTCGTGAGATCCTTTCTAAACACTTTCATGTCTCTACTCCCATTAGTAATTTTGTGGTTGTACGTATAACTGAAATTTGATCTACCAAGCGTAATTACAAACTTGAAAGACAAAGACAATGATAATATGTCAAAATGAGAGTAGTTTATGTAGCCATTCTTCATTCTTGCTAAGGTTTCCAAAAGTTTTTCCCAACAATACAACTTTATCTAAAGAACTGAAGGGTGAAAAACTGGCCACCTCTCAATATGCCATTAACATTCCCCAATCTGGGGTTTTCCTGAATAATTCATGATAACATATTATCAGTATCGATCAATCAACTATAATAAAAAAATATCGAAAACTCACATATTATCAGAATTTCTAATTTAACGAACATCTATCAGGTTATTACTGATCCACAATTGCAAATCAATGGAATTAGTCTGATCTTTGTGCAGCAAAATTGATTTCTATCATATTATAATCATAGTGATGCACCAATGTCTAGAAATCTGCCCGGAACTCGAATAACTTCTTGAAGATGCATGGCTTTTCACAATAGTTGGCACGTTCCTAACCACTTCTCTACACCAATTGCAGTAGTACTCAGTTTCAATATTTGCAATAGGCCAACGTCAAGATTCCTCTGCTTAACTCTTGTCTTTTCCAAAAACAAAACAAAAATCACAATTTCACTTCTTAAATTCAAAACATCAAACTAGAATTAATTACACATATAGAGTACACCAAATATCTTAAACCTTCAAGATCAGAGAAAGTCACTACCAATAGTTTACCTTATTTATTTATATTTTTTATTTTGATAAATTCTAAAGAAAATATTGTAATGGATTATAATTTAATAATTATTTTTTCTTTTTCAATTGATTGTAATATTTTGTAAGACAAGAATAAACATATATAAACTATTGTATGACACATAACAAAACAAATGTTTAAATCTCTCTTATTGATTATATTTTTGAAAATTTTTTCAATATTATCAATTGTTATCTAAACAATCAAAATTATTCTAAAAGTGTTTTAAAAATAAAATTAAGAATTCACTTCATTGAATATGTCAATTAGAGTCATTTTTATTACTTTATTAATATTTTGTAATACTTTAAACTACAAAAATCAATATTAAAGTAACTGGAAAACATTCAAGGTTAAGATGATATATTTAAAAAAAATTAATCATTTGATAATCTAATTATTTTGGGCTTGAAATGCTTAATAAAACATCTCAAAGAATTGGAGACAATCTTACAAAGCCAATATTAAAGAGTCCGAAGCCAAAAACGCAAAAAAATTGAGCAAAATTCCAAAATGACAACAAAAATTGAGTATGAAACCAAAAGAGCAACATTTGAATGGAGGGGCAAACGACATTAAATTGTATGTACAAGGCTTATGCTGACATATGCCTTCCTTTTTTTTTTTTAAAAGTGGCGCATTTTAAAATAAAAAAATTAATATTCCTTCGTCATTATTTATTCAATAGTTTTGTTGTTGTGTTTCTGTGTTTTTTTTTTTCTTTCTATTTTCACTATTTGTATGTAAATAAATATGTAAGTGATGCGGTCAAGTTTAATAGTTATTTTAAATTATAATTTGATAATATTGAAGACAAAATATAGAGACATGAAAGAGAACACACAGTTTAGGCGTATCATTTGGTTCGGTCCGATTTTAAAGTTTATTGGTTTGACTGATTTTAAAGTTTATCGGTTTGACTTATTGGCTATCAGTTTGTAGACATGCTAACCTGTTAAGAAGAAACCTCAAATTGTTATGTACCGATAGATAACTGTTGACACCCAATTTTGACCCTCCCCGATAATAATTAACTTTCGAGCTTCTCTAATTTTCAACAATTCGGAATAATTAATTTTTTAAAAAAAAATAAAAAAATTCAAAACATGTTTAAGGTTTTTAAAGTGATTTTAGTACTTTTTATAATTTTAAAGTTACAAATATGTTCTATATATTTTTATATATAATTAGTATATTTTAAGAATATTCGAAAATCGTCCCAAAAAGATTTTATTTTTTATTAGTAATTAAATCTTCAATTGAATTCATTAGGTTTAAAGTGTATTTATAATTTTAAGTTATTTAGCGTATTGGTTTAATTATTTTATTTCGTTGATTTTGAGAAGTTTGTTAATTAATTAGTTATAATTCGTCGTGTTTAAAGTTTAGCCGAATCCACCATTTAAATTCAAATCGACTAACTTTTTAACTTTATTTGGTTATAATATTAACCCTTAGTGATTGCAATTGTAACCACCTCTCATCTTGTCTTCAAGACCAATTTTGGGCCAAGTTTTTTTTTTCAATTTTCAGCAGCCCACCTAAATTAGCCCAACAGCTTTCAAAAAAGACCAAATCCAATCCCAATCCTAATTCTCATTTTAAGCAGCACCATTCAGCCCATTAAAGACCAGAAGCCGACCCAAGTTTCCCCTATTCCCTTTCCCCTTTCTCTTCCAACCCAGCTACGCCAGACCCGGCCCAACCTTGTTCTCAAAAGAACCCAGCGATGTTCTTTCACGTTAACCCAGCAACGTGAATAAACAGAGGAAGCAACACAGCGTGAACAACTTCCAACGTTCGCAACGCCAACAACGACTCCAAAATAGCGTCAAATAGACGAAAAGCAGCGGCGAGTACATAGCAGGCTCACGGTGTCTACACGTACAAGAAGTACGCTGCCCTTTCTCGTCGTTTTCCTCTCATCCTTCGACAATTCGTACAGCCAGCAGCCTGCGAGTCGTCCTTCATCGTTCAGATGTTGCGATCTCCTCGCCCCTTTGTCCTTGCTTCCAGATCGAATGGTTCTCCTCTCAATTCCGTTGGTGATTGGTGCAATTTCCAGCCGTTTGACCTTATCTTCAAAAAATTTGAAATTTCATCCAAAATCCATCCCGAATTTCCCCCCTTTTCAGCCCTAATTTCATCTATAAATAGTCTCTTCTTTTTCATTATTTGGGGGTTGGAAAAATTGTTGGCAAGAAACAAAGGGAGAGGGAGCTGAAAAAGGAAACATGAAATAAAAGCTAGAATAGTATATAGAGGCAATGTTTACATACCCAAAAAGACCAACGAAATAGATTAGAAAGCTACATATACTTAGGAGTCTAGTTTTTTTTAGTTTTTTCTCCCCTTTTGTTCATTGTTTACGAGAGTTTGCCGGAGTCTGAATTGAGGTGGTGAAATCGTCTTCAAAGTCTCGTTCGTCCCAAGTCGCTGCCCCGGGAAAGGTAATCTCCTCCCTTTTAAATTTTCCTTTATTTCTTCCTTCTGTACTTAGTTATTTTCTTTTCAAACCTGATTGTGGTTCTTATTTCTGTGATCTCTTAGATTGAATCTTGTGTCAGCAGTGCTTTGTAAATTTTTGTTTATTATTTGCTTCATTTCTGTAACATCTCGCACCTAGAAATGACTATAAAGAGTTTAAAATATGAAAATATTGATTTTTGGAAAGAATAAGGAAATCTGGAAATTTTGTCTAAGTTAAGAAAGTGAGTTTTCAAATGGCCAAAACTCCTAGATTAGGAAGAGTTAGGAGCAGATATTGATATGGTTGGAAAGCCCTTGGAGAGATCTTTCCAACGCCGCCGAGTGTGCGAAATTCCGACATCTTATGAGTGAGATATGTCTTTCGGAAGTTGGGCTATTGGATTGAGGAAAGGCTCAATCCGGATTTAGGGAAGGGCAAAGTAGTCTTTTCTCTAATTAATTTCCTAATTCGTTTTTAGGGATTTATTGGGGTAAAAGCTTATTTTGGTCCGATTAGAAAATTATATTCACGCTTAGGGCTTGGAAAAAAGAGCAAGGAAGAAAGAAAGGGAGAAAAGCCAAGATTCCGTCAAGTTTGCGAGTGGAATTCGTCGGGAGTGATCCCTATTAAGGTATGTGAGATTTCTTTCGTGTTGGGTTAGTTCACCCACACACTAACTGGTTTCAATTCAACAATTTGGAGTTGTTTGAATGTTAAGAAAGTGAAGTTCCTGAAGGACATTGTAGAATTCTTGTTGGTTGAATTGTTAATGCTTGGGGGTTGATTTGATTCATGTTTCTGAGATTTTTTTCGAGTTAGATTGATGGTGTATTGATGGTACAATTGATCCTAAGTGTTTGGGGAAAGAACTAGGGAAGATTAGAGGGTTTAGAGATGAAAAACGAAGAAGAAAATTTGGGATTTTCTGGGCAAGGGCTTGGGGCATCGCGCCTGCCAGAGCGCCACAAAAGTTCCTCTGAACTTTGGCCTTTGGCGCGTCGTGCTAGCCAGAGCGCCAGCCAGAGTCCTCTGAAGTTTGAGGGCTGGCACCCCGCGCCTCTCAGAGCGCCAGAGACGCCAGTTCTCCCCATTCGTTCCCTACCTTTTCGTACTAGTTTCTAAGCGATGTACCTACATTTTCTAGTTGATTCCAACCATCTAAGGTACATATAAACATCATGAAATCATCCATAAATATGAAATCATGAACCTTGAATCCATAATCCAATTCAAGGAAAGTTAAGATCAAAGTCAAAGAAGTTAAGAGTCAAGTCTAGAAGTTAAGAAGCAAGTCAAAGCAAAGTTTCTTAAAGTTTTCAAGAGTCTTTATTAAACCTTTCAACTTCGTTTTAAGGCTCAAGTTTCAAGTAAAGCAAAGAGTAAGAGTTGAGTTCATTTCTAAAGTTATTAGGGAACTATGTATTTCCAAAGAAGTTTATAAATGTTTTCACATTTGAGCAAAGAAAAGAGGGAACATCGATTTCAAAAAAGCCTTTGGGCTAAGCCTTGAGCAATTATCTCAAACTAAAGAAACAGGTGTTGAAAACACATATGAGCTAAAGTATATTTTGGGAATAGTATTGAGCATCGAGTTGTGGATGCGAGTTCATATTAACTCAAATCTCTATAAGAACCATGTGGCCAACATGGGATCTAACGGGTCATACTTTTTAGATGATCACGTAAGTTAAGCTAGTGGATCCACTAAGTTAAGTAAGGTCTTATATCAAGGCAAGGTATAGGATGGCCCTTGGGCAATGTGAGGTAAAGCGTTGTATCATCACTAGGTCTCATAGTGGTGGTTGTCGATTAAAGAAACTCCCCCAAAAGTTATATTACTTTTATATACAAGTAAAATTGAGTTTGTTATTGCTTTATCTTTAACGAACTAAGTTGTTTACACTGTTTTACAAGCTATATATATATTGTATGTGTCTTATTGCTTTATATTGAGTTCAGTTATTCATGAGTTAAACAGAGCCAAGGTAAGTGTTCCTTTGTACTCCTTTCAAGCTTCAGTTGTTGTTTAGCATTCCAACTCGCATACTCGTACATTCAATGTGTTGATGCCAGTTGGCCTGCATCTTATTATGATGCAGACACAGGTAACCAGGATCAGTATCCAGCGCGCCATTGATCCAGTTGAGCACTCCAGAGTTAGTGGTGAGCCTCATTGCATTTCGAAAGACTCTTTTATTTCGCTTTCCTAGTTTTTCTTTATTAGGATGTTGTGGGGTCTGTCCCAACATTCATCTCAGTATTATAGAGGCTTCATAGATAGTCAGACAGTTAGTATTGAGTCTCGCATCTATGTATTTGCAGATACTTTGTTTTGAGACATAAGTTGCCATTTTGGCTAAGATATTATCATTTAAACTATTGCATTGAGTTTATTATGTTGAGTTAAGTCTTCCGCTGAGTTAAGTAAGCCAGGCCAAGGGTTCGCTTGGGGCCAGCGATGGTCTCCGAGTGTCGGCCACGTCCAGGGTGTAGGCTCTGGGCGTGACAATTTGTTTGTCTCCTCTTCTCGTGAATCTGCTAAGCACGCTTTCTTTGTTCTTAATTGTCATACTAATTTTAAATTTTCAATTGATAACTTAGGGGTCGTTTGGTTACTGTATAAGATACATCTTATTCATGTATAAAAAGTTGCGTTAGCTTTACTATGTTTGGTAGAGGTTTTGTATTAGGTATAGAAATCAACATAACTTATACCATGTTTGGTTGGTAAGAATTTAAATGTTATATAAAAGTTATTCATGTATTAATTTATACGGTGTTTGGTTGCATTTTTTGTAGTCCTACATAATTAATATCAACATAACTTATGAGGGAATCTATGTATAAAGTTATGCAGGGTAGAAGGTGGAATAAGTTATGTGGGTATTAGTTATACATGTATTAAAATGTTAAATTACATATTTACCCTATCAATTTTATTTTTTTTAAATTGAAAACTTTATTGTTTCCTATCTATATTTGTTGTTTTTATTTCTTTTTATACTGTTATCAATCTTTTTATATTATATATTTTAACCAACTCTTCAGAATTACGAATTACTCCTTCTTTGTCGAAAATTTCTTTTGCTGATTGTTTACATATAATTTCAAATTATTAAAAAACACATTGAAGACACCTTTTTAGTACAGCTGTTAGATTTTTTATATTAAATATTTACATTTAAAAAATAAATTTTAATCAAACCAACATATGAAAAGAGAAAAAATATTAATTTTTTTATAACAAAAAAAAAAAACTGACAACCTTCCACAAAATGGAAACCTGGTAGAAGAGTTATAAATAAGCTATACTATTTCATAAATGTATCATTTCAGGTATTGTAAAAAAAAGAAAAAAATTATTTTTTTAAATTGAAAACTTTACTGTTTTCCTATCAACATTTGTTGTTTTTATTTCTTTTTATATATAGACCATTTTTATTTCTTTTTATATACTTACAGTTTTTATTTATTTATGTAAATATAAATATTTTTTTAATATTAGAAATTTGATTGTATATTTTTTGACGGTATATATGCTAATCAAATATTAGCATTATATATTATTCGATATATTCCCCATTTATTAGCATGTATTATTATTTTGTAAATAATATATATTAATAATTTACAACAAGTTTAATATTCAATAGTTAATAATTCATGTATTGTAATCTCTA
>JAJOOH010071951.1:0-20701 GCA_029582605.1 Solanum gracilifrons
AAATTCTGCTTCAATTTGTAAAGGTTCTGTCAGCTTTAGACCAGTTTCAGTACAAATGGAGGTAATAGTGTTATGACTAGACCTTATCTTCCACTGGGCATGGAAATATTTGGAGTTGGAGTCTCCAAGTTCAATCCAATTAGCCCTAGCTTTTTGTCTAAGTGCAGCCTCTTCAATATTACTCCATTTCTCCAACTCTATGATTGTCTGTTTCTCCTGATCAATAAGTTCCTGATCCAGTTTACTAATCTAAATTTTGCCTTGGATTATCTCCAGTTTTTCCCTTAGTACCTGCAGCTTTTGCTTATATGAAGCCATATAGTTGTTTATGTCCCTGCTTTGATGTTTTACATTCTTGAGTTTCCCCCACACCTGCTTCATATTAATCTTCTCCACACTATCACCCCAAGCATTTCTCAGTTTTTCAGCAAAATCAGGATGCTCCATCATGTTATTGAAAAACCTAAATGGCCTTGGATGAATGCTGTTATACTGCTTACATTGGATCAGGATGGGAGAATGGTCAGATACTGAAGGATTCAAATATTCTGCCTCTATATGTCCAAACTGTTGCAGCCAAACCATATTCCCAAAGGCCCAATCAATCTTACTGTAGACTCTCTTATTTCCTCCCTGTTTGTTGCACCAAGTAAAATGCCATCCCACTCCCTTTATTGGTGTTAGCTGCAAATGATCTATAACATTTTGGAATCCCTGCACCTCTTATTGAGTGACAGGAGATCCCATTCTATCATCAGAACTCAGCACACTGTAAAGTCCCCACTTATAATCCAAGGAAGTTGGTTCTGCAAAGTTAATTGCATAAGATTCTGCCATAACATTTCTTTCTTCTGCACTTCATTCCTAGCATAGACAACAGTATAATATAATCTCAGCTGGAGTCCTGTTTCTTCAACTAGGCAATGAATGAATTGCTCAAATATATAAAGTAATTGTACCTTCAATGTTGATTTCCACATAAGCCATAGTCTTCCATTTGCATCATCCTTGTAATTATTTACACTAGACCAAGCATATGCTACTCTGTTAATAATATGTGCAGCTCTCTTTACCTTAACCCTTGTTTCCAGGCAACCCATTATATCTATTCTATGTTTATTCAGAAAGAGTTTCAGCTCTTTCTGTTTGTGGCCTTAATTAAGGTCCCTTATATTCCAAGTAGTGAGTATCATGTTGGAAGGAATGGCATATAGTTGCCAGCACTCTTCCAGTTACCCTGCATTGTTACCTCTTCAATCATTGTGTCATCTGCTATCTCTTCAACAAGTTGCTGACCCTCTCTCTGGCCAGGATCTATCACAGGTTGATCTGTAGGAATCTGGTGTACCTCTTGTATAACCTCACTTGCATCTTGAGGTTTGACAGGCATCCATTTGGCCACCAATTTCCTATTAACATCCTTCATTTTCCCCTTCCAATGGTCAACTTTTACTCCCCCTCCCATGCCCTTCTCCTTGGAGGAATATTTGTACCAGCAGTCATTCTCATTATGTCCAAGTCTAATGCATTGATTACAAAATTTGGGTTTCCATTCATACTCAATATTTTGATCCCATGGACCAGTAGGTGTTTCCACTACTATGACATCAGGCAAGCTCTTAGCCAAGTCCACCTCAATCAATACCCTGGCATAGGATATTTTTTCAGCATTTGCAGTGATCCCATCAGTGTATAATGGTATCCCAATTGCACTAGCAAGTTTACTCAAGGCTCTAACAGACCAGTACCCCACAGGTAAGCTGGGATCACCCAAATTGGAATTTGATTATACATTTCAGCATTCAATTCAAAGTCCAGCTCCCAATTTCGCAGAATCATTGGTTTACTATCATAGAAATACGGCCCTGTTTGCATCACTTTTTCTCTATCAATGGTGTTTTGGAACTTAAAACATAGTATCCATTATCATGGTACAGAATCTTAGGTAGTGCAACAAAACCCCATACCTTCCTGATAAATTCTGTCATCTGTGCTTCAGAAGAGTTTCCCCCAATAACATACCCTATTAGTGCATTCTCCCACTCCTTAACCTGTAATCAGATATCCTCCTCCTCAATCTGAACTGTAAGTATACCCTCCTTAATCACAGGGGGGGTGATGAAGTTCAGGGTCTTACCATTACCGCGATTTCCTTTCACCTGTGCTGGAGCATTAGGAGTAGGTTGTGAAGACATGCCTGCATCAGATAATTGCAATCGTCTCTTCGGCGTGTCCTTTCCGTCCTCATCTCCCAATTGAATTTCATCCTCTAAGCTGCTAGTATCATTCTCCTTCACTGTCGCCTGGTACTTCAAAGGTAGAAAATCCCCAAAAGTAAGGGGTGACAGCTTATGAGTTGCTCCAGTAGCTGGTATGACGGTTTGGGTGTGTGCTTAGGTGGTGATTGTCGTCGGCGGGCCATCGGTGAAGTATTCTTAGCTCACAATCGCTACCTTGCTATTGTGCACTGTGAGCTTTCTCTAGAATTTTTTTCCCGTCAAGAAAAATCGCTACAATTTCTTGAACTTTTTATTAAAACTTGACATGCATATTGAGTTTTATATAGCTCTGGCCCTGCCATGTGGTGGTATAGCTATGATGTATACCGAGTGTTCCAATGCTCGGGATTCATTCCATGTGCATATTTCAGGTATTGGTCAGACACTGGACAGTCCACGTATGAACTAGAATCCTGCTTCTTTATAGCTATTTTTTGTGAACCCACTTATGGATCGTGGGAGCACGCTGTCTAGTTTATAATATTTTGTATAGTTTGACTAGTCCCGTAACTTCATTTATTCATTCATAGCATCATAGAGACTCCATAGATGAACTTGTAATATTTTGGGTTTATGGGTACTCATGACCTTATGAATAACTTTCTTTATGCCTTATTAATGATTGTGTTTAGGCCGACAAGAGCCCTTTATCGAATAAATCTTTAAATTGAAAAAGAATCTTTATTTCACTTATTGAATTTGTAAAACAATTACTATGAAATGTTTTGGGTATGATTGTTGCATGTGGGTAGAAGCAGGTAGTAATTAAGTTATACATGTTTGCTTGGTGCAGATGGGTAAGTATTGGGTGCCAGCCACGTTTCATCTCTTTTTTGGTCGTCATCTAAGATCTAGATTGTTCCTCATCACTTGCTAGTAGGAATGAAAAGACCATGGTTTGAATGCAGAAGTCCTTTCTGTGTTTGTTTGTTTAGTGTTACTTGATTATGAGGTTTAATGTATTCATTTGCTGCAATAAATAACACTTTAAAATGTTGAATATTAAATGCACCCAAGGGTGTGGCTTGGTTCTCAATGAAGTGGGTTGAGAATCATGAGGTCTCGGGTTCAAAGCCAGTGGAGGCAAAAACTCTAGTGATTTCTTCCAATCTGTCCAAGTCTGATGTAGGCAGTTATCAAAACAAATGTTGAATGTTAAAGCTATTTACTTTTCCATATTTCAGTTTTATCTCTTATTTAATTTGCCATGAGGTTATCTTATGCTCCAAATGTGACTTTGTAGATTTACCCATGCCCAAAGGGTTCAGTGAGACACCGTGAAATGGTTAGAAGATTGGGAGGCAAAGAACAGTATGTAGATCATCTCTAGATAATTTTATATTGAGCTTTGTTAGTTTGACAAACATTGGAGGATTTTTTTTTCCTTCTCCTTTAACAAACAAGTTCCGAAAAGCTAGATAACATGTAGAGCAAATAATGCTGAACCATGAGAAGGTGAAGATGCAAGAAGATCTTTCATGGATGTCTATTATATTGTATTCTTAATTTGTCTTTTCTTTCTGAATCACATCTTATTATACCCCTTTAATTGGAGATCTTTGCCTAGTATATGCATATGGATAAGAGGCAAGAAGTTAATTAAACTAGGTATTCATTTAGGGCCATATTTTTGGTTCTTGCCTAATGCTGTCCTGGCTGTCATTCTTAACTTAGTGAATTGCTGCTATTTTGCAGGTTCCCATTCCTTGTGGACCCAAATACTGGAACTTCGCTCTATGAAAGTGGTAAGAAGCATGAGTAGTGCAGTTCCTTTTCCTTCGTACTTTTTTGGTGTTCAAGGCAATTTCATTTGAGTGCTGAATAACTGTTCATTTTCCAACCAAATGGGTGCAATACCACATACATGCTTCAGCTTTTAAATGTTAGTGCATGGATCACGCTTTTAATTTGTGCTACCCTGGATTAAGATGAAGACTAATACCCTGTTTGGCCAATCTTCTAAAATCAGCTTATTTTGGTGTTTTTCAAAAAAGTACTTTTGGTGAGAAACAGTTTCTGTTTGGCCAATAAATTTAAAGAACTTTTGAGCAACAATTAGCGTTTGACCAACATTTCTAATAGTGCTTCTTAGTATATTTTTTTCAAACGTACTTTTTCTATAAAGTACTTTTGAGGGAAAACCTACATCTTCTGAAAAACAGCTTCTGCTACTTCCCAGAAGCACTTACTTTCTCCCAAAAGCTTGGCCAAACACCTTTTTTTTTTTTTTTTTAAATTTTATATATGAGTACTTGTTGTAAAATATAAGCGCCCTTGGCCTCCCAAAAGCTTGGCCAAACAGGCTATAAACATAGTTGTGCCCTTGATTGTCTTACTAGCTTAAGAACAGATCCAGCTTTCTGTTTTCTTCTAGGGGTCAAGGGAGGAACTTTTATATTTGGAGTACAGTTGTAGGGATAGTTACATCATGTGAACAGAGAACTACTAACCTGGTAGAGCCTTTCTCAAGACATCTTAATTCCTTTTTGTTGTAACTTGAGAAACTTTGATACCTCAATTGATATGATGGTTCGCAATATTCAAGATGGCATACCCTTGGTATTTACACATTAACAAAAGCAAAGCATATGATCTTATGGTTCTCTCTATCACCAAAAACAATGGAACCCTAGCTTAGTTCTCAGTTATATCTGATTTAGTGACTTGACTACTATTTACCTTCTCTTTTACTGTTTTACATGTCTCTATTATGTTCTAGGTTTTTGTTGGAATTCTTCCAAGTTACTCCTCTTCCATTTGCAATAGCACACAATAAAGGCAAGCTTTAGTACCCCCAATTCAAAGAGGTCTTGCTTTTTGCACACTGGATCACCATGCAAGCTCATCATTGCTAGAGTAAGAACCAGTATATATTAGGCAGTCTACAAAATCTGATGGCATATGGGTCAGAAAAACTGCAAGCAAAAAGTAAATGCTTTACCATCTCAGGTTTTGAGTTTAAAAGCAGTGGTTATTGTCTTCAACAATCTCCTGACTTTCATCTCTCCAGTGTGCTAAGTTTGTTCTGATTGGTCAGCTAAAGAATGAAAGCTAATCTTGGGATTCTTTAAGGGAACCATGCCAATGGTTGTTATTCCCTTGTTTCTAGGAGTTGGTAAGCACTTCCAAGGGAAATATATACACACTGTCACCTTTCCATGTCACTTCATCAGCTCCAGTACAAGGAAGGATAGCCATAAGAATGGTGACCAGTTCACCAACTGCTGTAGTTCTCTAAATCATTTTCTTCCAGCTGTGCGCCATTGTACATTTTAAGTACATAAGCTGCTATAGAATGAATACCAAGACCCATATGTCCTAGGTTTGTAGCAAATGAATAACTTGCCAAAAAGAAAAGAAGCAAATAAAGAGAAAACAAGAGCTGCAATCTGTGTTATGCATTATACCAATTCCTTTTTATCAGGAGGCACCTCCTTTCTAATTGGTATATATGATATTGAAAAAGCTGATGAGACAACCAGCATTCTATACAACTCTGTTCCTCTAGTAAACTAATGAGTGGTTTTTATTTCTCAGGTGATATTGTTAAATATTTATTTCATCAATATGGTCAAGGAAGGAATCCATCTACTAGTCTCTTGGAAAGGTATTTATCATATCTATCATGCTAATGAATAGGCATCCTAATTTGGGGATCTTTTTTCCTGGTGGGAGTTGGGAGAGGGACTTCTGCATGGATAGCAGAGAAGGCAGAGGTTACTGCAGAGAAATTACCTTCAGATCAGTTTTCCATGATTAATTTCTCTTTTATTGTGCTTGATGATGATACTTATGCTCAATATTGAAAATGCACCCGCCTGTTGACTTATCCAGTGAATGTAGGTGAATGGGAGGTCCAAATTTTCAGTGCGTTATAGTCCACATGCTGTTTGCCTTTTCCCACTTGAGCAGAATGATATATAGTGATTAATGTGGAATAAGATTGTTGAATAATTTCATTCATATTTTTCTATGTCATATACATGGCTTTATATATATGTAAGAGATTGTGGAATAGAATCACCTAAATCCCATGAAATCTGGGATTATACAGAATCATATATTTTACATTAAGAGAAAGAATCAGAGTAATGATATTCTAGATTACCACAATTATCCTAAGATCTTAGAGGATCATATCTTGATATAAAGAATATCTTCTCATCTTAGAGAATCATATCTTTGATGACAAGAATATCTTCTTGGAAATCCTCTATCAGCCAACACTCCCCCTCAAGTGGGTGAATGGATATCTTCCATTCCTAGCTCGCTTATTAGATCTTGAAACACATTGTTTGGCAGTCCTTTTATTAAAACATCAACCACCTGATCTTTTGTAGATACAAATGGCGTACAAATGAGTCCGCTATCTAGTTTCTCCGTAATGAAATGTCTGTCTACCTCAATATGCTTAGTGCGATCATGTTGTACAGGATTATGAGGTATACTTATTTCTGATTTATTGTCACAATATAGTCTCATAGGTCCTTCCCATCTTATCTTCAAATCATCAAGGATTATCTTTAACCATAACAACTCACAAACTCCCATAGCCATAGGTCGAAGCATCCAATTGGGTAAGATCACATATTTTGGAACTTAGCAGAACCTACGGAGTGGCGTTTGAAGGTTTCAGGGGAGAAACACATGCATTACTGATGAAGCTCGATGAAAGAAAGAGGGGGATGGAGAAGAAAGGGGAAAATAGTGAAGCATCAACTTCTCGACACAGAGGAATTGGCAAGAATGAGCTGAAGAATTTACTGTCAACAGAGGGAGAGTCCAGCCACTATTTCTCAAATGAAAGTAAATATATTATCGTGGAATGTTAGGGGGATTAACAAAATTTCAACAAGGAATCTGGTTAAGAGCTCTCTACTTAAATGGAGAGCTGATGTTTACTGCTTTCAGGAGACAAAAATCAGCAAAGATGTAGAGAGGATTGCCGAACAATTGTGGGCTAGTAGATGGATTAGGTGTGGGTATATTGAAGACGATGGCAGTAGTAGGGGGTCCTAATTATGCGGGACTGAAGAATTTGGGTAGGCAGTAGTGTAGAGGAAGGCAAATTCTCAATTACATACAAATTCGAAGCTGTCCAAGATGGGTTTTGCTAGTTTCTCACTGGTGTGTATGCTCCACATACCAGAACTGAAAAATTAGAACGCTGGGAAGAAATTGCCGCAGTTAGAGAGCTATGTGGAGGTCCTTGGATCACCTGTGGGGACTTCAACTGTCATGCCCCGAGCCTATACCCTGAGCAGGACTGACACTCGATAACCATTGCTGGTCCCAAGCGAACCCTTGGCCTGACTTAACTCATAGCGGAAGACTTAAAGCATTAATACAAGGATTCAAATGCACTTTAAAACAACTGTCTCAAATAAACTTGGAACGTTTAAGGACAAACATTCAGGTTAGCCAAAGTGGCAACTCAAGTCTTTTAGCAAATCATCTGAAATACAAGACTAAAGAACTCATATCGAATTGTCTATGAAGCCTCTAAATACTAAGAGGGATGTCAGGACAAGACCCCCGGTCATCCTAACAACTGACTAACAAGGAAATAAAAGAGAATCCTCCAGAAGCAATGAGGCTCACCAACTAACTTTGAGTGCTCAACTGGATCAACGAGGCGCTGGATGCTGATCCTGGTTACCTGTATCTGCATAATAAGACGATGCAGGACAAATTGCATCAGTACATTAAATGTACGAGCATGCGAGGGGAAAACTAAACATGACATAAGCTTGAAAGGAATCTGAAAAGAACACTTACCTTAGCTTTACTGAACTCATGAATACTCAACTCAAATGCAAAGTAAAACAACAATAAAGGTGCAGTTTATACAAAGCATTTAAAACAGTAGATGAAAACTCAATGTATTAAAGAAATACAATAACAACTCAATTTACATATAAAGTAATATAATACTGTGGGAGTTTCTCTAACCGACAACCATCACTATGAGCTAAAGTGATCATATAACGTCTCACCCACGCTGCTAGAACTCCCTGGCGCTCTGAGTGGCGCGGGGCTCGAGAGGGCAAACATCAGAAGCTGGGTTGGAGCGCTCTGGCTAGCGCGGCCCCCCAGAGCCCAAACTTCAGAAGCCCCTTTGGGGTGCTCTGAGAGGCGCGGCACCTCAGTCCCCTCCCTAGGTTTTTGACGAATTTTCTTGCTCATTTTTCAACTCTAAACCCTTTAGATTCAATTGGTTCTTTTCCCAAACACTTAGATTCGACTATATCACCAATATATGTGGGAATCTACTCAAAATCACACCTAATTTCATGAATCAAACTCAAGAAACTTCTCAACAACTCCAACTATAAGAACCCACAAGAACTTAAACAAATTTCATCAAGTACTCGTAATCTTTTCTGTCAAGAACACAATTACGCTGAATTGAATCATGATTGGCGCGTGGGTGAACTAACCCAATGCTATGTGATCTCACATACCTCGTAGGGATCACCCTTTGACGAAATCCACGATCTTAGCTTCAAAACTTGACAATTCCTTGTCTCTTCTCCTCTTTTTTTCTCTTCTCTCAAAACCCTAACTCTTTTTGATGAAACGTAAAATGAACCAAATCAGTTTAGACCCCATCTTAATTACCAAATATGAAATTTATTAATTGGGTATGGAAAAGACCAAAATACCCTTCTAAAATTCGGTTTTGACTTTCATTATCTAGACAACCCAACTTCAAATGGACATATCTCCCTCATATGAACTTGGAATTGAGCAAACTCAGGCGGCATTGGAAATATAATTCAAAGATCTTTCCTATGGTATCTTGTAGCACACCTAACTTAACCAATTTTTCAGATTTTTCATTCTTTCCAAAAATGACTCTTCCTAATTCTAGCTCTTCCTAGTTCTTTCAAATAGCGAGGTGTTACATCAACACTGTTAGAACAATGGCAGAAAGGAGAGGATGTAGGAGAATAACCAGTGTAATGACTGATTTCTCGAGGTGGATAAAGGATATGGAGTTACATGACCCCCATCTAAATGGTGGAAATTTCACCTGGTTCAGAGGGCCTAACCATCACAGTGCTGCTAGGTTGGATAGGTTTCTACTCATTTGAGTGGGAAGAACAATTCAGAAGCATTAGACAAAAAATTATGCGTAGAGTTATATCTTACCACAGCCCCATTAGTGATGATTGGGAACAAAGGAAGTCTTACTTTAAATTCGAAAACTGGTGGACTCATGTAGAGGGTTTCAAAGATTTAATTCAGGACTGGTGGAATGGTTTTGTTGTGGAAGGATGCCTAGACTTCAAACTTAGCATGAAATTAAAGATTCTAAAGCAGAAACTCAAAGAATGGAGCTGTGTAACTTTTGGGGAACTCATCAACAAAAAAAACATGCTACTAAATGAGCTAGCTGAGATAGATTTGATTCAGAATGACAAAATGCTGACAGAGGATGAGATGATTATTAGAGCAACAATCCTAGTTGAGCTAGAAGAGTTAGCAAAGAATGAAGAGTCCAGGTGGAGACAGAAGTCCAGAGTACTATGGCTCAAGCAAGGAGATAATAATACCAAGTTCTTTCAAAGAGTGGCAACATCACATAAGAGATACAACACCATCAATAGACTGAATATTAGTGGGGAGGAGAGTAAAGATCCGAAAGAAATCAAAGAGCATTTAACAGATTTCTATCAGAAGCTATACACTGAATCAAAAAGTTGGAGGCCACATTTTGTGATGATGAGTTGGAGGCCACCTTTTGTGATAATGAACTGCCCTAGAATAAGTCAAGAGGAGCAAGAATGGATGCAGAGACCATTCTCAGAAGAGGAAGTGGTACACATTCTCAAATTGTGTGATGGGGATAAAGCCCATGGCCCAGATGGTTTCACTATGTGTTTTTTCAAGGAGTGCTGGGAGATCATAAAGGATGATGTGATGCAAACAATTCATAACTTCCATCAGAATGAAGTGTTTGAAAGATCCTTGAATGCCACTTTTGTGGCATTAATCCCTAAGAAGTATGGAGCAGAGGAACTCAAGGATTTTAGGCCAATAAGTTTGATTGGTGGAATGTACAAAATCATCGCTAAGTTGATCACTGAAAGAATGAAAATAGTTATGGGGAGACTGATTAACAAGCATCAAATGGCTTTTTTGAAGGATAGACAAATAATGGATGCTTCTTTATTGGCTAATGAGTTGGAGGACTCCAGGGTAAAACAAAAGAGATCAGGTATCCTATGCATATTGGATATAGAGAAGGCATATGACCATGTCAAGTGGAACTACCTCTTTCAAGTTCTGAGTGACATGGGTTTGGGAGGAAATGGGTGAATTGGATCAAGTTTTCTGCGTCAATAGTAAAGTTTTCAATCATTATAAATGGGAGTCCAAAAGGTTTCTTTCAATCACAAAAGGGACTGAGACAAGGAGATCCCATGTCTCCTTTCTTATTCCTCCTAGCAATGGAGGGACTCACCTACATGGTTAGAAAGGCTAATGAATTGGGGTGGATAAGAGGTTTTGGTGCATATACTAACATGGCTAATAACATGGAGGTCACACACCTATTGTATGCAGATGATTCTCTTGTGTTCTGTGGTACAGAAGTATCACAAATTAGGCATCTGAGGGCAATACTAACCATATTTGAAGCCATTTCAGGTCTACATGTGAATTGGCAGAGGAGTTGCCGGCTCCCAGTTAATCAAGTCCCTATTATGCAAGGCCTAGCCGACAACCTGGGCTGCCAAGTGGCTTTTCTTCCCACCAAATACCTGGGGATGCCGTTGGGAGCCAAGAACAAAGAATTGGAAGTATGGAGTGAAGTGAAAGGAAGCTGACAAGATCGAAGAGTCAATATTTATCTCTGGGAGGTAGAGTGACTCATAAAATCTGTTTTGGATGCCCTCCCAACTTATCTGCTAAGTCTTTTCCCACTACCAAAAAGTATTGGAAAGAAACTAAACAAGTTGAGAAGGGTGTTCCTTTGGCAAGAGGACAAAGAGAAGCAAGGATACAACCTGGTTAAATGGGAAGAGGTGATAATGAGCCAAGAACAAGGAGGTCTGGGCATTAAGAACTGGAGTATTCAGAACACTAGTTTGCTGCAAAAATGGTTGTGGAGATTCTGTTGCGAAGATACAACATTATGGAGGAGGTTCATAGCTGAGAAATATGGCCTACAGTGCAATTGGATAACTGAAGAGGTGAATGGCACCTTTGGGTGCTCAGTATGGAAAGCTATCAGGATAATGTGGACTGACTTCAATGCGCAGGTGACTTTTAGAGTGGGGAATAGTCTGAAGATCAGTTTCTGGTGAAAATGAGGATACTTTTTCCTGACTTGTACATTATTAGCCTACAACAAAATGATACTATAGCGCAGATGTGGAGTCCTCAAGGCTGGAACCTTATGTTTAGAGGGGCTCTAAATGTCTGTGAGGTTGGAAGAGTAGCAGACTTACTTCAGGCCTTTAACTTGTTCCTTGGCATCAATGCAGAGTCCGACAAATCAGTTTGGAAATTGCATAGCAGAGGAGTTTTTACAGTGAAGTCTTGTTACTGGGAAAGGAACACCAATCACCTTTTGACAACAGTTTGGCCGTGGAAATTAATATGGAAGATTAAGATCCCTTTAAAAGTTGCATGCTTCACTTGGTTGGTAATTAGTAGAGCTTGTCTAAACCACAAAGTGCTACAAAGAAGAGGTATACAGATCTGTTCAAGGTGCTATATGTGTGAACAAGAGGCTGAAGTAAATGGCCATTTATTTCTGCATTGCAGGATGGCTACAGATCCGTGGAACATGTTCATTTGTATACTTGGGGTTAATTGGACAATGCCCAGAACCACTTTTGAGGTACTAACACACTGGCAAGAAATTGGAAAGAGAGGATCAAAGGAAGGTTGGTGGAAAAATGTCCCTGCTTGCATTTGGTGGACATTATGGAAAGAAAGGAACGAGAGGTGCTTTGAAGGGAGGGTTAGCAGCTCCCAGATGATCAAGATGAGATGTCTTAGTCTTTTGTTTTTTTGGTGTAAGCAAGATTTAGTGGGGGAAGTAGATAGTTTAGTGGAGTTTATAGGCCAATTGTAAATTTTTGAAAATTTGTTTTTGGATTTGAGAATGATGGCACCCCTTGGGGGTTTGTAAATCCCTCATCATCAATTTCTTGTTGAGTTCTTTTGTGTGAATACAGAGTTACCTATTTCAAAAAATAAGATATGCGAAATTTGTGGAGAAAATCTCCAAATTCAAAAGACGTGATAAGAACCCTAATTGATCTTAGTATTAAAAAATTAGCGGATTAAAGTTAATTATTGATTCTAATAGAGCCAATTCAAGAACTTAGATTAAAAAATGATCTAGACCCCTATTTCGAAGAAACTAGAGACAATAATTAGTAAAGACTAATTATCTTCTTTAATTTACGAATAAGAACCAAAGGTATCAAATTAAAGAATTAATCTCACCTCTTAAGAGTCGTTCTTATAAGGTTGTAAGATAAGTCCTAAGTAGCCACACACAAAGGTGTAAAGAAGAGAAACTCTCAATTAATAATAATGTTGTCTGTCTTAAAATATAAAACCCCCTGTATATAGGGAAAACCTATCCCAAATAGAATGAGATTCAAATCCTACTTTTATTGAAACTTTAAACTAGGAAACTTTGAACTAGGAAAACTTTAAACTAGGAAAGTTTTAAACTAGGAAAAATTTAAACTAGGAAACTTTTAAACTAGGAAACTTTAAAATAAAGAACTTCCCAAACTAGGAAACTTTAACTTTAACCGTTCAGCTTTTTGGGCTCTTTTGTTGGGCTTTGTGTGGCCCAATCTTCTTCCATCTGGGCTAGGACTTGAACCATAAAATATATGTAGCACCTACTCTATTCTTCTCCACAATTCTTGGACTCGCTCTTGGGCTTTTCTTCCATGATAAGCATCTTCTTGATTTCCCATTGAAGCCCAACGATGTTGGCTTGCAACTCCTTATCTTGAGACCTTGATGGTCTTCTTAGGGCTTCTATGGCCTCATCCGTGTCCATGGAGCTATCACCTATGTTGCTCGGACTCTTCAATAATGACAACAGGTGTGTGTCAGATTCTCCAAAGTAGTGTATTTTTGGAGAATCCAACACAAGTGCGGCATCGAAAGTGAAGAGTCCGCACAACTTAGCTTTAGACTCCATAGTCTGTCTCCACTCCTCCAACCTATCGTTTACTCTACTACGAGTCTCCTCCATCAGAACAATGTTGACGCAGCTTTTTAGGGTGAGATGTAATGGTGTAAGTTTTTTTTTTATCAAAAATAAATAACTTACACCACGACATCTTACCCTAAATAAGTCGCGTCAATTCATCCATCACCAAGGCAAATAGAAATGGGCTAAAAAGTTGATCCCTGATGCAACCCCATCTCGACAGGGAAGTGCTCCGAGTCTTCTCCCGCTGCTCTTACTCGGGCCTTGGTTCCATCATACATAGGGGTGGGCATGGTATGGTATATACCGAACTACCATACTATATCAAAATTTTTGAAGCCGTGGTTTTAGTATTATGGTATTTGGTATGGTATATGGTATACATTTTAATTTTTTCTTTTGTATTTGGTATTTAGAAATAACATACCGTAATACCGAATACCATACCGAAGTATATTGTTACATAAATAATTAATATATATATATATATATATATATATATTATTATTGTTATTATTATTATTATTATTATTATTATTATTATTATTAAAATACTAACAAATATGCAACCTAGTATTAGTATAAACTAAATGTTTAGAAGTTGAAGCTTTGGCTACTCTATTTTGATTGAAATGTATTTGAAATTTAATTGATTAACAAAAAGAGTTATTTGTACTTTATTTTGAATAAATATTTCTACATGTGTAATGTGTTTGTATGATACAATTGAGACATTTTTTTAATTGTCGAAGTCATAATACTCTATTATACGAGTATATATTAGTCGAAGTTGAACAAACAATGGTTACCGATTTACCATACCATAGAATACCGAACCAAACATCAAAATACCGAACCATACCAAATTAAATTGGTATGGTAATGGTATAATGTTTTAAAAACCGAACACCGAAATTACGGTATCGAAACTTTCAAATACCGTACCGTACCATACCATGCCCACCCCTAATCATACATATCCTTTATCTTCCTAATGTAGGCCACTGGTACGCCTTTAGACTCCAAACATCACCAAAGAACTTCTCTCATGACTTTGTCGTAGGTCTTTTCAAGGTTAATGAACACCATATGCAAATTCTTCCTCCTCTCCCTATATTTCTCAATCAGTCTCCTCACAAGATGAATGACTTTAGTAGTGTAATGCCCCGGCATCAGGGGCGGTTGGTAAGGTATAAAACAAGTCCTTGGCCTTAGGCCCCAATAAATTGAGGGCCTCATTTTTTAGTTAATTAGGTAGGATTAAACTTAAAAAAAAATTAGAACTAAGACAACAAATGCAAACGACATTAATGAATGAAGTGATATATATGACAATTACTTTTTCCCTTTCCAATAAAAAGTTGTGTACTTTTTTTTTAATGTACAAGTTATCTTTTTTTTTTACCTTATTCTTTTTCTAATTTTATTTTTATATATTCTATCCTCCTCTCTTCCTCTCTTCTATTTCTTCTCTCTTTCTCTTTTCTAATCTTATATATCTCTCTTATTCAAAACTTAAGAATTTACTTGTTCTATTGATAGTTTATATTTTAAATTGGAGAAAAATATATTGCAGCAACCTTATTCATTTTCGAAAATCAAGTCTTCATAGTTCTTGAATTCGGTAATATCATTCTAATTTCTAATATTATTTTTGTTTTGTGTCTTTATGTTTATTATATTTTTTATTTGATATTGTAAATAGGGTTTAAAATATTTGTTAGATTTTAATATGTCAACTAGAAAATATGAATCCGGTCATTCAAAACTTAAAAGGAAAAGAAAAGTCGATAACTTGATAAAATCTCAAAAAGGTGCTCTTGATAAATTTTAGAAGTGGTTTGGCTATATTATCGATTGAAAAAGAATTATTAGAAAGATTGACTACACAAAAATTATTAACAACTTTGCATCTCAAAAAGCTAGAAAAATAGATTTAAAATAAAAACATTTTTAATTTTTTAATTCTTCTTTTTAAGGCCTCTAGTTTGATTTTGGCCTTAGGCCACCAATGGGTTTGAGCCGCCCCTGCCCGGCATGAATCCAAACTGGCTCCACTACCTTCTCCAAAACTTTCATGGTGTGATTTAGCAGCTTAACACATCTGTGCGATCCGAAAACCCTAAACAAATTTGAACGGAGGTGGGTGGTGAGGCTGCAGTCGCCAGTGAGCAGTGAATGGAGACAGGCGGCGCGGTCCAGTGTTGTGTTGCAGATGAACAGCTCTGCGGCTGAAGAAGCAGATAAAAAATGAACTGCAGCAAGAAAAATAAAATATCCTCTCTAGAACTGCAGCAAGTGCTCATGATATAATATGATTATCAACTATATTTCTCATTAGCAAAAGGTTTTATTTTAGACTGTAGAATCTTTCATATAAAATGAAGTTCATGTATCTGCCTTGTAATTCAATATCCATTTAGAAATGGAAATTTGGAGAAAGAACATAGAAAGGATCATCATACAGATCACTAACGTGGTATAGTTAGTGGTTTGGATACATCTTTAACGGGACGTCTACATGTATGCAAGTTTGCTTATGTTCTCCTAATGTCTTTTTCAGCTGCTTTTGCTTCCTGACACTAACAAATATGCCTATACTTACCCTTGCTGGACTTGTTAGAATTATGCTTTTGAACTGTGGTCACTTTATTTTACTACTTTAGTTTTTTTTTTTTTAATAAATTTTTGTTAATGTTAACCAGTTATTCCTAATTTCTAGTAATTACTTAGGTAAAGATATGATTCTATGGAGATATTCTAGGCTAGGATAATGATCATATCTTTAGTATATTTTGCTTCAAGTTTCCTATAAATGTAGAGTTCAACAAAGCTGAATAAAATTATTCCCTTTGACAACAATGCAGTATTTTATTTCTCTGTTATTTCCTAATTCCTTTGTTTAAAACCAACAAGACTTCTATAATTTGTTAAATACTCAAACGCTAGGATGTTTCTGCATAAGATCACAGTGTTTTACTTTCACATGAGCAGGAGATATTTCATGTTCTCTATAAATTTTAGTGAGCAGTAAAGTAATGCAACCAAGTTAATTAAGACAGTAGACACTCATACTTTTAAGAGCTTGTTTGGGTTGGCTTTTTAAAGCTAAATTGGTTAAAATAAGTCAAAAGCCATAAGTTAGAAATTCTAACTAATGGCTTTTGGCTTGTAAGTCAAAAAATAAAACCTAATTCAAATGGCTCTAAGATGATAGTACTCTTTCCTTCCTAGTATAGTATGTCATGCTAAATAGTGCAGGAGTCTGAGTTACGTTTATGGCTTGAAGAAGAATGCATATTGTTTAGCCATCTTTGTTTATGATTTTGACATAATTTGTACATTGGCAACATACAGTACTATCTTAACAGGATGGATGCCAACTCTTCTTCGAGCAGGAAGGGGAATGACATTTTGGGAAAGATCCAGGAAAGAGCCACCACCTAAAAAGCTTGAACTCTTCTCATATGAGAATAATCCTGTAAGACTGCTACTAAATCATTCTTTTTTCAGGAATATTGACTGCTCGTTTTGTATCTTGAATACTTCTCTGTGCACTATGAAGCTAGGAAATTTTTATTTAATTTGAGTTCAGATAATCAGATATAAACTGGCTTGTGTTGGAAAAAATGTGGCCATACTAGTGATTTTCAGAAACTATTTTTTTACAATCCTTACCAGGTACAACTTGTGAAAGGTTCTACAACATTTTCAATTTACTAGTTATTTGGACAATCTGCTGTATTTTTACCGGACAAACTGCTAAATTTATTGGCATTTAAGATTATACAGGCACTTTAGTCATGAACCTGCGTATCTGATTTTGAAAGAACGATGAAAAATATAGGCAAAACCTGTGCTTTATGTGCTTATTTAGCTTATTAAAGGCGTCTCATAATTGTTCTGGCACATGGATAGAGGTGGATCCAAGATTTAAGTTCTATGGGTTCAACTTTTAAGGTTCTTAGCATAGAACTCCTTATATTTCTAAAATCATGAGTTCATATCTACTATTTATTGAATTTTAATGAATTTTTGACCTATAAATTTGTACTCCATGTTGAAAGTACTGGATTCAAATGAAGTTAAAGCCGCATCCGCCCCTGCACATAAAGTGAACTTAATTAGGTTCTATTAATGTATCTGAATTCTGTTTACCTCAAAAAAACCGTTGACCATAAAACACAGAATGTAGATCAGCAGTAGGGGTGTACAAGACAAACCATAAAGTCAAACCGAACCAATGAACCAAATCAAACCGAAAAAAAAATCGATTTGTGGTTTGGTTTGGTTGGTTTTGCGGTTGAAAAAAAAAACCGACCACTCTTGGTTTGGTTTGGTATTAAAAGAAAAAAAGTCAAACCGTGCAAGTCATAGTGTGACCCTTAAATACTTGGGGAAATCCCAGAAAAACATATAATATGAGCAAAAGACAAGCATGCCGATGCACTGTTGGGAAATACTTCTGTTCTGGTGAAATTAATAAAATTGTTTCCTTCGTTTTTTTTTTCATTTTTTCCTGTCACAGTATGCTCGAATAGTTCGTGAAACACTTTGTGAACTGGAGCTTCCTTACATACTAAATAACATAGGTGAGGGATCAACACGTGAACGGTCACTCATCAAATTATCTGGTGGAAAGGAGGTTAGAATTCCTTTTCAATGTTCTTGTTCGTTTATACTTGCAGTCTATCTCCCTTCTATAATTCTGGTAAGGCGCTAATAGAGCTTGGCATTGTCAGCTTAAAGGAGGGTTGCGGTAGGTTAACAGCCTGCATAAATACTCAAATTTGATGAATTCTTTGGAACATGTCCCAAATAGAGTGGAATGGATGCAAAGGATGGATTCATACGGTTGATCCCACTAGTTGGTAGTAATATTTAGTTGATTGATTGATAATCTGTCCCTCTGCTGGTTATATCTCTAACCTCCGTGTTCATAAGACCTAAATAAGTCATGGGACTGTCAAGAAACTCCATATGTAATTGATGTTTTATGTTGCAAAAGTTCCGGAGAATCTTAAGTTTGGCTAGATTGCTTTGCAAACATGATCTGATCTCTTTGTTGCAACTTATTCTACTTTATTTCTTTATGCTTTAGAACAGATTAAAACAAGATAGTGCATCACGTTTGACATGAACTGTTTTCTTTTCATAATTCTTAGGGCATCTAGCATTTTGCAAGTAAAATTCAAAGTGAAGTCCAATTTATTTTGCAGGTGCCTTACCTTGTTGATCCAAACACTGGCACACAGATTGGTGACTACAAGAAGATAATATCATACTTGTTTCAGACCTATTCTTTGGATGCTCTATAGTTGCATGCTTCTTAAAACTGATAGGCTCTCTGTCTTTTCCTATGTACTAGTCTTGGGTATTTCAAGATATATAATGAACAAATCTCAATCAGGAGATCAGAGAGGAGTGGAACTCAACGAAGGAAGAAGAAGAATGGAGAGAATCAATTTGGGAATTTTCATCTGTATTGAATTAATCTGTACAAGTGGCTCACAAGTATATATATACACACTGTTTATCTACTAATTGTATTGCTAGCTGGTTAACTGATTTCACAGCTCACCATTTCACTAACTAACTTTACGTAGCATTAACTAACTAATTCAGTAATTAATCATTTTAGCTAACTTGTGTTGCTCCACGTTTATGTCACTCCTGAAGTCTCAATACCCCCCCCCCCTCCCCCCCTCCAAACTAGATCCCATGAAGACATTGAGGACTCCTAGTTTGGATAATAAGTATTCAAGTTGTGTCCTTCCCAATGCCTTGGTTAATAGATTTGCTAGTTGATCGTGTGATGGATCATAAACGGCTATCCCTTTTGAATTTTTTCCCTTATGAAGTGGCAGTCTGCTTAGTCCTCTCATGAAATACTGAGTTTGCAGCTACTTGTATAGCAGCCTTGTTATCACAATATATTGATACTCGACCTTCAAACTTGATTCCCAATTCTTTTGCTAGATTATTCACCCAAACTACTTCAGCTGCAATGTCAACCCTGCCAGACTTCTATACTCAGTCGAGGCTGAGCTCTTTGAGCCTGTTGCCTGCTTCTTGGATTTCCAAGCAAAGAGTGAGTTTCCCAACCTCAAGATGTATCCTTTTACAGACCTTCTGGTATTTGGGCATGCAACCCAATTTGCATTGCAATACCCTGTCAATCTCATGTCTTTCTCTGATGACATTAACTGTCCTAGCCCTAGTTGAGTTTTAATGTAGGCATAATACATATATTGATCCCTAAACTTGACTTCAAATTTTAACTTTGACCTTTAATTTTGTAAGTGCACAAATAAGCACTTTAACTATCCAAAACTTAAACAAAAAAACACTCGGATCCTACCTTGCAAAATGCGTGAAATACACTCAAATTAGGCGCGTCAGATGTAAAAATTCAGGGGGTCAACAGTAAAAAAAGCATTGAAAGGACAATTAAACCCTTTTTATATTTTTTTCAACAATGTTCCCCTCTTTTTTGCATTATTTGTTGTTTACTACAAAATGCAAGTGACATTTAATAAAAAAATTTGTTATTACGAAAAAAATTATAATGAAGTTTTTTTTTTGGCAAGAAGGAAAAGGGAACACGTGTAGTACTAAATTTTTTTTTTGAGATTCAATCAATTTTTTTTTTGTCTTCGAAATATTTCTGGTTGTTAATTACTGTAATTTATAGTACTTTCTAAGAAATTTTCAAATAATATATATTATTTCATTTGTCCGAATTTATGCGTCACCGGTAAAATTTGAAAAGTCAATCAGATCTTTTATATATTTTTATATCTTTTAAATATTTAAGTAATTAATTATCGTGATTTATAATATTTTATACAATTATTTAGTATGGTAAAAGAAATTTAAAAGAAACACGCATCCTTCATGTCCACGGTGTGGTGGCTGATTCATCAACTAATTTTTTGTATGTTTTTTCAAAAATATTTTAGTTGCTAATTTGTTATAATTTATAAAAATCATTAACGTCATTTTCGAATAACTTATAGTATTGTTAACTTTCAATAATATATATTGTTCCATCTATTCAAATTCATGTGTCACCAATAGAATTTCAAGAGTCAACAAAAAATTTTCTAAAAAAAATATATTTTAATTATGATTTATAGTACTTTTAAATATAACGTATAGTGTGTTTGTAGGCTCTTATTAGATTGAAAAAATATTTTAAATTAGTAATTACTGTAATTAATAG
>JAJOOH010071958.1:0-11568 GCA_029582605.1 Solanum gracilifrons
TCTTGTCATTAATGTGATAATTAACTCCATAATGAGCATGTTTTCATCTAAATTGTTCCTGGTCTCATCTGTATTCTTCGTATTCAGAAGCTACACTTGGTACATAAGTTCATTTGCAACACAAGTGCCATTGTTTTTGACTTCTATTACAGATCAAACTGATGGAATGGGTATTCACTTTTACTTTTTGCTTCTGAACCCAGGATGAACCAACAGGAAATGACAGAGTAGTTGTTGAACACTGTAACATAATTGAGACGAGCTTTTGGAAAGAACATCCAAGAATACTCGATGAGGAGGAATCATTGCTAACAATTTTACGGCCCCATAGCAATAAAATGCTTCGATTGTCTTGAAGTTGAGGAGCTGCTACCTAAGTTATTAACCATATCAAGTTTTAATCACATTAGAAAAATAGTTCCAAACTTTGTCAAGTATGCAGATTAGCCATTTGATTTTGATTTATTCCCTTCTCTCCTTTTTCTTCTTTTAGAGATTTGTCTAACAAAACTCTCCTGTATATTGCAGTTCACTCAAGTTCATTTAGTAAACAAGATTTTTGTGTTGTATCACATTCTATATATGTTCTCATCTTCTTAGCATACGGTTGGGGACTCCTAAAACATACATAAGTAATATGACATTGTTTGGAATTGGAGAATTAGCCTTCCATTCTTTTTGAAAAGTACTTCCATCACAAGAAGGAAAAGTAAAAGAAAAGAAGGTAAATTGAAGGATAATCGCATTGTCCACCCCTCAAATTTATGTAAATGGCAGCATTTGGCATTGAGAACACTATAATTTTACAACAGGATGTTACAACATGATTGACCTATCAATAAACTATACATGACACATTCATTTTTAACAAACAAAATGCAGGCTCCTACACTGAAGAATGTGTCTGCTCATTGACTTGAATTTTAGAACGCAGACTTGAGCCATCTGGAATCCCCAATGGTGCATTTTCACATGAACAATTATCTACATTGAATAGCTCCCACTCTTTGATACCACATCTATCCAATGCAGATATCAACCTTTGTTTTTCCTTCTCAGCTGGATATTGTCCATCTGGGCTGACAAGAACTGCCCCAGTATATGACTGCCCCGCCACTCGTGCAGCTCCATGATAGTGGAACAGACCCCAGCTCAAATCATCAGAAACATCCGCAATTGTCCAGAACTCGTTAGAAACGACTCCATTATCCAATACACTGAAGTGAAATGTTCCTGTAGCTTTTCCTCTTTTCACTCTATACTTACGCCTTCTCCAGACTAGGTCTCCTTCAAGTGTTTTTACCTCATTGTGCTAACACTAACACTAAAGCTTATCCAATTAAGTTTACATGCAACAAGCTTCAAAAACTCCCAGTTGACATCCCCAATGGTGTGCTGGAGAAGTGTGAAAAGAAATTGGCTAGATGGAAAACTCAATATCTGCCCTTTGGAGGCAGACTGACTCTCATCAATTCAGTCCTAGATGCCTTGCCAACTTACATGATGACCTTGTTCCCAATACCTGCAGGAGTCATCAAGAGATTGGACAATATCAGGAGAAAATTTCTATGGCATGGCAACAAGGAGAGGAAAGGCTTCCATTTGTTGAAATGGAAACTAGTGATAACTGGCAAGAAGGTAGGGGGTATGGGGATAAAGAACCTGAAGGTGCAGAGTAAAGCTCTCAGAATGAAATGGTTGTGGAAGTTTGCCAATGAAAATCAAATGCTATGGAAAAGGGTAATAAATGCAAAGTATGAAGGTGAAGATATGTGGATGACCAAAGAAGTGACTACACCTGATGGAGTGAGTTTGTAGAGATCAATAAGAGACATGCTGGATGAAGTTAAGAGTAATGCAAAGATCAAAGTTGTAGATGAAAGCAAGACAAGATTTTGGAAAGATGAGTGTCATGAAAAGAGAAACCTAGAAGTACTTTTCCCTGACATATACATTAAAGTTCTGGGACAGCAAAGTACTATAGCAGAGTTATGGACAAATCAGGAGTGGATCTTTAATTTCAGAAGACAACTCAAAGACTGGGAAATAGCAAGAGTTGCAGAATTTCTCAACACTGTGGAAGCTTTTAATGGGCTGCAAACAGGGAAAGATGTTTTGTAGTGGAAGGGAAATTGCAGAGGGGAGTTCAAAGTACTCAACCTACAAGTTGATGGATCAGACAAACCCACAAACATAACATACCGTTGTCCACGGAAACAAATATGGAGAAGCAGAATACCTCATAAAATCTCATGCTTCATATGGTTATTGGCCAAAGAAGCTTCTCCGACTCAAGATAACTTGAAGAAAAGAGGGATAACCTAATGCTCTAGTTGTTTCCTTTGTGGGGAGGCATTAGAGACAGCGTACCATCTTTACCTACACTGCAAGAATACCTTACAACTATGATTGATTTTTTTGAACCTCAAAGGCATCTCCTGGACCATGCCTAGGAAGGTCTCAGAGGCTTTGAAGAGCTGGGAGGCAGCATGGGTGAATGCAAAGGACAGGAACAAATGGAGAATTATCCCTGCTAGTATATGGTGGACTATTTGGAAAGAAAGGAATTCTAGGTGTTTTGAGAGCATAGAGAATGATGTCCAGAAAATCAAGTTTAACTGCATCTTATTGTTATGTTTTTGGTGTAATCAATTATACTCCAATGACACTCTATCAGTAATTGATGTTCTAGACTCAATATAGACTGAAAACAGTGGAAAAGGAGACATCTGTATATGTGGTTTCAGTACAACCCATGTACTGTTTTGTGATATAATACAAAGTTACCTATTTGAAAAAAAATAGAGAGACCTGTCAGTTCTTGATGCAGCTCCCCAATCATCACTTTTCACCTGTGAACATGTACGAAAACAAGCCCGCCTCAAGGTCAGGAAAAAGTAGTGCTTTAGAGTAGGCTTGAAGGTGTTTTCAATTAAATTATTGCCATGTTGATGTGTCCCATAAGGCTAGATGAGAATGTAAGGGATGATGTTCATTGTGATCTGACTATGTGCTCCTTAATCGCAATACATGAATTTTGTGTTGGGTAGTTGTGAAAATTGATCCACTTTCTTATAAGTATATTCTTAGATCACATCCCACATTTTTTGTGTCATAAAATAAGTCAACATTAGCACTAGGAAAAGAGGGGGCTTCTTTGGTTAGGCTTATTTCAATTATAGCCATTTTGTTGTCCATAAAGGATACAGGAGAAAGCAGGGAGGGTGAGTGTCCATTGTGGAGCCTTTTGTACGTCTCTCCTTAAGGAATAGTGATACCGTTTCTCTTACTTGACCTATTACCTTTCCTAATTGAATTCTCATTATGACCTTGTGTGCTAACTGCTAACTGGGAAAGCATCTTCTATCATCTAATTGATTCTAACTTTTCATGGGCACTTTTTTGATTGATAATATTATGAGTATTATTGGTGTATGGCAGCAAAAAGAAAATGCAGAGGGTAGAACATCAACGGAACCATTACAGATTTTAAAAATGACTAAAGAAAGTCAATCATGTCTTCGACCTGTAACGAATTTCATGGGCGTTTTGAACATATTATCGTGTTCTTTCATGAATTTGTTACCTCAAACTCCCTATACGTCAATGGCTATCATTTCTTTCGGCCTTTGCTTATTTTTGTTATCCCTTTGCATAGGGCTGACATGGATTTTGCCTATGGTGGTGAAGATCCTGCAATACTGCAGCTGCAGAAATGGGGGTCCTCGCGGGTCCAAGTCAACCTGTCAGACTTTTGTGAAGGTTTTATTTCTCCGAGACGGGAGTTATTGTTGCTACTTTCATATCATCGTGAAGCTTTGCTTCTTCCATTGGGTAAATGTGAATATAATCAACTTACCTGTCACTTCAGCAATGTAGATTGTATATTCACCTCTAATAGATTCCTGTTCTTTGCAGGTAAAAGTACTAAGGATCCACAAAGCTATAAAAATTTCCAGAATCATGATGCTTCATTTCCCTGCTCACTGGAGCGCATGTTTCCTGGTAAAACAGAGTTGGGGGATGATTGTGAGAGTACTTCACAGTCCATTGAGGCGGAGACATGTAACATAAAAACAGAGGCAGTTGATTTTACTGGACCTATCTCTTTCCCTTCTATTTCTGATGTAAGCACAGTGGCTTGGGGTAGGTGTGAAGATTTATGTAGTCAGCATGACAATGTTCCTTTCAATGAACTGCTTTTTGTATTAGGCAGTGAGGGGGTAACTGTCCATGCTTTTTGCCAATCCTATATGATGAGTGAGTTCATAACACCCACAGAACAAGATGATGTAGGTCAAGGGTTATGGGTGGAGTGGGGGCCTTCAACAGCCTCAGCTCAACTATCGGGAACTGTGTGTGACTCCACCATGCAGTCCAATGACTCCCTGGATGTCAGTGATATGAGCTGGTCTAGTGTAACTGGGGGAAGAGCGAATAGTTGTTCTATGGAGGGTCAAAAGGAGGTATCATCTGAGTGTTTTGGAGTGAAGAGATGGTTGCATACTTATTTGACTAAAGTTGAAACAATGAAGTCTGATGGAACAGTGTATACAAAGTTCCCAGATAAATCGTCAGTTCCTTCATCTGCTTCAATTGTCTCATTTAGTAATTTTCTCAGTTGTCCGCAGCTATTGGAATTTCTATCTGATGGTTGTCCTATATCACATGACAAACAGAATAGTAATATCTCAGCTGAAGATCATGCAGACAGTACATCTACAGATTCCATACAGATGTCTCCTGATGCTCTAGTTGGTCAGCTGAGCAGTTCTTACAAATGTTTCAGAGTGTTCTCTAATGATGCGCAATGCTTGGTTGGGTTTGCCTTAAATACAAAGAAAGATGTTCAAATTGAAAGCACAAATATAGATGATGGAACAGGCTGTAAAGTTTTAGTTGCAGTGGCCAGGTTAATTAATTGGGGAATGCAGTGGGTTTGCTCGGTGACAGTGGGAAAATGCCTCGAGGGCAGGCCAGCAATTGAGTGGCCAGAGTTCAAATTTTCTCATGCTTTTCTTATTTCTCTTAATGTTTCTGGCTTAGTCTCCATTTACATTGCATTAACCGGTGAACATATAGCATCTTTAGATCTGTTAAATATTTGTGGAGTTTCTCCTTCCTTAGTATCTCAAGAACAAAAGTATTCATCTTCAAATATCAGAGAAAGTTGTATTGAAGAGAAGAAACGTGGTCAGCTCATCAATCAAGCGGGAGATTTTGTTGGTAGAAGAAGGTTCAAACGGCTTCTTGTTATTTCCCATTCTTTGACATTTTGTGTGATCGATGAATATGGTTTAACATATGTAATACATGTGGATGACCATATCCCACAGAAGTATTGTTCACTTGAGAAATTACACCCTCAACAATTGAGTGATGGAATGTTGGTTGCTTGGGAGGCAGGTGCCGCTGAAATTGGCTATCAAAGGGTCTTATCCAATTTTTTCGGTGGGAAGGAACAAAGAAAATCATCCATTATTAGAGGGTCTTCTTTCGCTGATAATACACACGAGGAAAGGAAGTATGGCTCATATGGAAGTAGCCTATCTGATGCTCTTGATGTAAATAAAAACAGGATTTTTGGTAGTAGATTATGGTCATGCCATAGTAGAAAAGTTTTCCTTGCTACAGATGGATCTAAAGAAGATGGCGTTGTTTGTTTTTCTCCTTTTGGGATCACTCGGTTAGTGAAGGGAAAATGTTCTGGGGAAAATGGGAAGTGTCGACTTGTTCATTCCAGTTTAAATGTGAACATGACAATAAATGATGACACCAGCTATAACATCCAAGGTTGGGATGCCATAGTGGACGAAGCTATAGGTTGTAGTTTTCAGGGTTGTTTGTATTTGGTCACAAAGGACGGTATTGCTGTAGTTCTGCCTCGTCTTTCTCTTCCTTCAAATTTCTATCCGGTCGAAGCAATTGGATACCGGCAATCTTGTTATAGTTCTGGTTCAAAGTATGGAGTCCATAAGCTTCATGAGTTTGAAAGCAAAAAAAGACCTTTTCTCCATGGAAAGTGGAGGTGTTGGATAAAGCTCTCTTGTATGAAGGCCTGAAGTGGCAGATGAATTATGCTTAGAAAATGGTAATCCCTTGAAGCTGAAATACACTCTTTTACTAGCCTTCACATGCTTGCTCCCTCATGAAGTTAAATGCTTCCAGATTAACAGATAAATATGTCTTCTTAGGGTCGTTTGGTATGCAGTAAAGAAGCAACCTATTCATGTATTAATTTATGTAAAAGTTATGCAAGGTTTGGTAGCTAGTTAGGAAATAAGTTATTCATTTATAAAATTAATACGACGCTTGGTTTGCAATTTAGCAACCCGCATAACTAATACATGTATAAGTTATGAGGGAATTGGTGTATTATCTTTTGGCGGAGTAGAAGATGGAATAACTAATACATGCATAATACTAACAAGCTACCAAATGAGTCTTTAGAGTTTCTTTGGCCAATTGTCAGTGTCCTACTTTTTGCTCTACTTGATTTTTACAGTTTGTGCACATGCTTTAGTTAATTTGTGAATCAGGAATACTGCTGTTGTCTTTAGTAAAATCGAAAATTTGAAATATCGTTGATTTTGGCCCAACAAAGAACAGTCGATTTTGGCTTACAACCTTTTTTCTTCACTGGCGAAGAGAATATCATGATATGCAGGAAGTGTGATGTCCTTTTGCAAAATTGTGCAGGATGGGACTTGAGTGTTACATGGATTCGGAACTTGCAGCTGGCACTGGAATACCTAAAATTCGAGGAGATTGAAAAGTAAGTTTGATTATCTTATTTTGAGACTTATTAGTAGAGTGGCTATATAAATTAGTGGCATGTGGAAGTAAAGGTCAGAGCATTTTAACTTAGGTGGTACTTCTACTGGGATATACAAATGAGTTGTACTTCAAAAAGTTTTACTGGGAAGATCCTTGTCCCTCTGCCTTGTTTGCTCTTATTTGTTATACCTTAGTCTAAAAGGAAGCTGAAAATCTTTTCAGGGTTTTGTAATTTATGTTACGCAATATGCTAAGAAATCATAGAGCTTTACCTAGTCTGTACATTATTTTACCTAAAACATATTTTTGAGGACTAGATATTGTCTGCAAATTTCTCTACCACCTTTAGATTTTTTAACAACAGTTGTTGTACTACTTCTGGCTATTGTCTCCAATTGAACAGTTTGAGAAACTCGTCGGGTCAAAATGGGAATGGGCATCATCTCCTCATTTGCAAAATGGTATCTGACTAGTCCCCCAAGTTTTTTTTTTTGAGAATGGTAAAGTTGTATTCATCAGCAATGAGGGTATGCTGGCAACCAAACAAAAAATTCCGAGGCAAGTAGTCATGATTACAAAGAGCCTAGAAAATCTACTAATTTATCTACTTCATATATGCCCTCTTCTTTACACCAAAACTATAGAGTAGTAGTCCCCAAGTTTATTAGTATTCAAGAGATAATTAAATAAAAATTAAAATGTGTTTTTCTTCCTTAAGCTTTTAGATGAGATGGTAATACATTATAACATGTATCAGAGCCTATGGTTCAACAGGACGAGTATGGAGATGTTAAGTTGATGGCTTAGGACTCAGTTTTCTTGCCTTTGCAGAGCTTGGAGATGCACACCCAAAAGAAGCTCACATATGGGCTTCACTGGCCATAAATACTCAGATAATGTGGGTGGTAGTCATTAAATCTCCTGATTAGCCAATGAGGCGAAGGGCCATGTGAAACTTAGTTCAAGGGGCTTGTTAGTGGGGTGTGTAGATCTTAGTTTGAGGGGGAGATTATTGAACATAAGCCCTACATACCATATTGGTAGATGAGAAAAAAAGGGAAGTTGCATATAAGGTGTAGGACTACTCCTAATGGTGTGCGGCCTTTGGAGGATAGACCGTAGGACATCACCTTCCTTAATGCAAAGGAATACTAGGAGCACGGAAGTGATGAAAGCATTCCCATTTTCGTTGGCTAACAGAATGGATCAATACATGGGAGACTTGCTGTGAAGTCTAAACTAGCTATTAGCCGCCCTAGCAAACAAAGTCTAGTCTTCTTATCAAGCTGGGCATCTGGTACTTATCTTAGAGTCGGCAGAGGTTCTGGTTTCGAGTCTCACCACCATCCATTGTCAAAAGAATCTCTGCGTCCTTTCCCTGGAAAAAGAATCAGTCCTGCACATGAGAGAGTGTGTTGTAGAGATAATTAAGTAAAAAGATCTTCGGTTTAATAGTGCTTTGCTAGGGAAGTGGCTTTGTAGATTTGGATTAGAGGAACATGCATTATGGAGAGAGGTGATAGTGAAAACATATGCGAGTTATGGAAGAGGGTGGAACTCTAGAAACATTACTACTCCTTTTGGGTGTGGTCTTTGGAAAAATATCTTGAAGGGGTGTGAGAAATTTAGTAGTAACATATCTTTCAAGGTAGGGGATGAGAGTGGAAATTGTTTTTGGGTGCATAGGTAGTGTGGCGATAACACTTCAAGAGCCACATATCCAACATTCATAGTCTTTCATGCCAGAAGAAGGTGACAGTCCAACAAATACAAAAGAACAAGAAGGAAATGCTCTTTGGGATCTTCAATTTAGGAGAAATCTTCAGGATTGGGAGTTAAGAGGAATTGCAAAACTTGCTTGAGATGCTCTTCAAACAAACTCTATCCTTTGAAATTTAGTGTTCTTAGAGATGGAAGTTAGGCAATGGTGGTTGTTTCTCAGTGAAGTTCCATTATGACAAGATGCTCACGAGAGATAGAGACAATTTTCCTGCACGATGCTGTTTGGATTTCCTGGGCGTCAAGAAAGATTTTTCTTTATATGGCTGTTAGCTAGAGGAAAAATTTTGATGGCAGAAAATTTGAAGAAAAGGAGGATCACCTATATTAATTTGTGCTTTATATGCAGAAACTCGGGCGAGGATGTGGATCACCTTCTACTACATTGTTAGGTTTAGGGGTGGGCGTTCGATTCTTCGGTTCGGTTTAATCAAATTTCGATTCGGTTCTTCGATATTTGGTTTTAGAAAAGTGTGCACCATATTTCATACCAAACTAGATCGATTCGGTTTTTTTTTTTCTACTTGTTCGGTTTAGTTCGGTGTGAATAAAAATAAAGAGGGAATATGGTAATGTGTTAAGAGTTTCATGTGTTTAATTTATAATTAAGAAGACGCTGCATAGATGATTCTTTAACTAGAAGAATTCAAATTTTGTTTCTGTTTCTAGCAAAGATGCCAAAGGATTTGTTAATTAGATGGATTATTTACCCTTCCATGTTGCTACAGAGATGACCAACTGTCTATACAGCGACAGAATCGGCAAACATATGCAGATAAATGGTAAAGAGCACACAACAATTATCTTTACTCGCTAAACAAGGTCTACAAAGACTTGTCCACACATTTTTTTGTAAAAAAACACAACACCATCGAACGGCACTATCTCTTTGGATACATGATTCAACACATTCAAAACATTCAAAACATAGACTTTAGGTCTTTAGGGTTTACACTTTACTGTTTTGTCATTTAAAAATTGAAATGGGCCAGGTAAATATTTTGAGTCAAAATATATAAGTATTATTAAGTAATATAATTTAAATATTTTTAAATGTATTTAATAAAACTTCGGTTCTTCGGTGCACCGTAGTTTCGGGACCCTTACACCGAACCGAAGAACCGACGTTCCAAAAATAAAGAACCGACACCGAACCGAAACACCGAAGAACCGACACTGAAGAACTGACATAGTTTGGTTCGGTTCGATTTTTCAGTTTTCCGGTATTTATGCCTACCCCCAGTTAGGTTGCTTCAAGGTTATGGTGAGTGATTCTGAGATCGTTTTGACTACGGTGGACTATGGTGGGATGATAAAGGACACTTTGTTCAGTTAGGCTTTTAGAAGATGCAAGAGAAGGCGCAGGGCATAGGGCATTGCTCCATTAGTTCTTATGTGGGTAGTGCGGAGAGAAAGAAATATAATTTTTTTTAAGGAATTGAACATGATTTTGTACATTTGAAGAATAACCTTTTATCCCTCATATAATTATTGGTGCACTGATGAGATTGCTATTTATACGGATGAATGGGTGTCCATTGTAAAGAAACCATTTGTTTTTTAGGTTTTTTTTTTTTGGTATACTACACGTAAACGGGAGTTTTCCCCCTTTATTAGTGGAATTATTCTTTACTTGATCAAAAAAATAATTACTGGAATTCTTTAAAAAAAAAATTCCAGATTTTTTTTAAAAAATAAGTGAAAGACAAATGTGTTTTTTGTAACAACTTAAACATTTAGATAAGATGATAACACCCTATTGTTGATTGTGTTAATTAATTAACATGATTTTAGGAGACTTTATTTTTCCTTTTCCTAGCATAATCTTATATCTTATATATATAAAAGAGAATCCTAGGCCCGCCTACGTGGCGCCCTTAGAATTCAAGAATTCATTTTCATGGTTTTCTTCGTACTTTTAGGTTTTTTACCCTTATTCTGTTTTTACTTTTAAACCTGTTTCTTCAACTCTTGCGGCCCTTTGGTTGCGTCTCTTCAGGAACTACTTATAAAAACTAGAAAAATCATACTCATTGTTGTATCTGCTTCTTCGTGACAAATTTCAACCCTAATTTCTGCGGAACTTCGTCAATTCCTTGGAAGTCTACTTTGGATCTTTACAAAAAAAATAAGAGTAAATTTTAGGAATAGAAACCATAAAAATCATATTAGCGCTCTATAGCTACAATTTTTCTATTTGCGCACCATAGCCAAATTATGTTTGCTATGGAGCATCTGATTTGTATAAATCGTGGCAGATTTGTATAATAATTGCAACGATTTGTATGAAAATTGCATTTGTATATGTTCTCTGTGTTACACTAGAGTGGCTAGCGAGATTGGGAGAGAGAGGAGAGAGGCGAGCGAGAGAGGTCAGAGAGTGGAGAGAGGTGAATTGTATATGTATATCGGTTAGATAATTATATATATGTAACTACTATGTATATGTATCAATGATTGTGTTTCTATATCTGCATAAAATTGAATTCGTATACAATTGAATCGAGTTAAAACATTTGTATTTGTATATCAAATCTCTCTCTCGCTTTATACAAACACAAATTATATATTGTATTTTTCTATAATTTGTGTTTGTATGAAGCGAAGGAGAGAGAAAGGCAAAAGAGAACTGGGCAGGGGAAGATTTGTATTGGCATAATACATAAATTGGACCCTAAACTTGGCTTCGAATTTTAAGTATGACCTCTAACTTTCAAAGTGCACAAGTAGGCACTTCAACTATCCAATTCTTAAACAAAAAAACATGCGAATCCAACCTGGCATAACGCGTGATTGGGACGCAATTCAGGCTCGTCAGGGGTATTTTTCGAGGCCCACAACAGTAAAAAAAAAAAGCGAAAATGACAATTTTACCCTTAATGAATCCCTTTTAAATATATCTTTATTTTTTTCAAATCAAAATCCCATTTTTCTTCTTCTTCCTAATTCTAGTACTCAAGCTTTTTTTCTCTTTTTGTGCACAATTTCTAGTCGTTTTTTATGTAATGGCTT
>JAJOOH010071959.1:0-20826 GCA_029582605.1 Solanum gracilifrons
AATTTTGTGAGTATTGATTCAACAATGGGGCACATAAACAGAAGCTTTGTAGAAAATTATTGGAATGTGATAAACATTCTACACCACCATTTCTTATATAATGATCCGTGGTCAAATTGTAAAAGGAACACTTTAACAGTTTGTTGTTCCTGTCAGTCACGTTTTAAAGTTAAAACGTAACATATAGTAACGTTTTATTGGCAGATCAAATCAATAAGACATTTCTAGAGCCCCGTGACATGATTCGATAGAATCGTTACTCATAGTAACGTTTTAGTCTTAAAACGTGACTCATAGTAACGACTTTAACATCAGATTTCGTACAAAGATTCTAAGTTGGGAGACGTGATTTGATTGGACAGAATCGTTACTAGGAGTAACGTTTTACCATTAAAACGTGCTTCGTAATAACGTATTTTGGTAGAAAGATTCGAAAGTGGCAGATTTGCAGAGACTCGTTACTGATGGTAACGTTTTAATCCAAAAACGTTACTGATGGTAACGTTTTAAGCCTAAAACGTTACTGCTAGTAACGTAAATCTTCTTTAACGCCGTCTCCAAAATATTTTTGGTCCGTTTATTTTTTAAAATGAAATAAAGCCTAATACGTTACTACCAACAACGTTTATACTAGTTTTGTAAAATTTTAAAGTTTCATATTACTTTGGTGAATTGAATAAAAAAATAGCTTGTTTTGGTCAACACTTCTATCATGCATGCTTAATTCTCGAAGATTGACTAAGTCAACAGGGTCAACCTCTTTCCACTGATCACAAGCAATGCCTTTAAGAACTTGAAGACTTGTGAGTTTGCTTATACGTTTCAAAGGTTTTGAATACGGAGCAACTAAATGTCTTAGATTTATTAGGTCAGCTGACTCACAGGGTAGTTTGAATGGGTGTCCGATTTCATTCACGACAGAAAGTGTCTGTAAATTCTTGAGGTTGCCAATGGAGGAGGGAAGATCATGGATGCCTTTCAAGCTTAAGAACTTGAGGTGGTACAAACTTCCTATGGCATCAGGTAGTATAGGTATAGAACCACCATGATTATCCAAGTACAACACATATATATGTTGGAACACACTACTGAAGTATATAAGATTCATGTTATGAAAATCTGGACCGAAGAACATGATTGACCTCAACTTTAAGTTAGAAAGATCAAGTGAGAGGTACCTTTCTCCTTGACTATGAATGGCATGTCTGATAGGTAAGAAGGATATGGAATGGTTTCTTGGATTATAAATGTCATAAAAGTTTACCTTCAATGCCTTTTGTATGGAAAGATCACGAACTGCATCATGAACCCTACATAGAATAACTTTCTCCCAAAGTGTTCCAGCCACTTGAACTAAGCTTCGTTTTATCAGCTCATTCAAGAAGCCTTCAGCGACATCTTCCATTCTTTCTTCTCCATTAGGTATGAAACCCTCGGCCATCCACAACCATATTATGTATTCAGCATCGACCTCTTGATCTTCTGGAAAAAGGCCAAAGTACAGAAAACACTGCTTGAGTTCAGTTGACAAATCGTTGTAGCTCAATGATAGTATGTAGGAGATTTCAATAGAGTTGTTTTCAATATTCTGCCAAAGGTGATCTTTCACCTTTTTCCATTCGTCTTGCCCCCTTTTATGCGAAAGTAGTCCGCTCAGTACAACAATTGCAAGAGGTAAGCCTCTACACTTTTCCACCATATCCTTAGCTAGACTTTCCATTTCTGGAACCATTGCTCGAACATCAAGTAGTTTCCTACAAAAGAGATCCCAACTTTCTTCTTGGCTTAGGAAACGAAGTTTATGGACAAAACCTCTGTTGTCTGCTCTTTCAGCGATATCCTCTTTGCGCGTGGTAATAATAACTCTGCTGCCGTTCTTGCCATCCGGGAATGCTCTTTTCAAACTTTCCCATGCTTCTCTCTGCCATACATCATCAACCACCACAAGGTATTTGCGTTCTTTCAATAGATCACGAAGGTGAAATTCTAGATCTCCTTCTGTCATAGTTTCTAACAGTTCTAGAGTTTCCTTGGTGCAACCTTGGATGGATTTTATGATAGTTGTAAGAAGATCCATTGTGTTGTACTCTTGTGAAACACATATCCAAGCCAGTGTAGGGAAGCTTGAGACTATATTAGGATTGTTGTAGAGGTTTCTTGCAAGAGTGGTCTTGCCTAATCCGCCCATGCCATAAATGGAGACAACACTTAGACTAGGCTCTGCTTTGAGAAGTTCATCTAGCAATGTTCGTACAACATCTTGAAGTCCAACAAAAATGTAATCCTGGTCATCCACATATGAGGTAGTTCTCCTCAATCTTGTAACCATGGCAGACTTATTACTTGGCCCTTCTCCAGCATTACTACTGATATTTGTAATACCATAAGTTTCTCGTTTGCGAGAGATATCTATGATGCGCTGCTTGAGTGATTGAATCTCCTCGGCGACATTGTAGAATTTCTTCTCCTTCCTATATATGCAAACACAAGCCTTGAGACGACTAGCAAATTCATGGTCATCACCTTTATCAGCCTCAAAGGTGTAAGTCTCAAGTATAGCAACTGCGTCATTAGCAATAGAGTTGATCTCAAACACCCATTGTTGAACTCTATGATCTACACATTGCTTTAGTTCTGCATCTTTGAGGAAAGACTGTATGAAGAGTAACTCATTTCTCAGCCACTCAATTTCCTTTCTCAGATTTTTACGCAGGGAAACTTGTTTTATTAGGAAATCACCCAATTTTTGAACTGCAAATGACACAAAGGCATCAGCCATCTTTAGGAATACTACTTTTGATTGAAAATAAGAGGGGGATGTATATTGGGATAAGAGATATACACTCAGAAGCAGTAGACATAAATAGTGTGTTCAAAGGGTCCACTTGTGTGATTGTTGAAATATGTATTAAAGCTTATTCAACAACCATTACACAACTTGTGGGAAAATATCTACGGAGAAAAGTCTTAAAGTAATAATTATATGTATTATTGTCCAATGGTTCACATAATAAAATGAAATAATATTGTCAAATATGTCAAACACAAATGTGGATGAATAAGAGAAAATCAAAGTGTTCCCATTTTCAAAAATTAGAGCAATGAAAGTGAAATGTTTTAAGTATAGGGGTCATTTGGTGTGATGGACAAGAGGATTTAATCGGTGCATAAAAGTTAAGCCTCGTTCCTTTTTTTTTGAATGTGCAGGTGTACGACTATTTGTTAGAAGACAATCCACTAAAAATATCACACATGGAGCTAGGTATCCACAGAGGATTCATCACAGGGGATGCTCAATCTCGAACCATCCAGCAAAGATACAATGCAGGTCTGGTTTCAGTGTGATGAATTCACATTCACCAAACCCGCACTTACTAGTGGGGGCTGTGGTGGGTGGTCCTGATCAGCACGATCATTTCCCAGACGAGCGTTCAGATTACGAGCAATCTGAACCTGCCACTTACCTTGCTCACTCATTTGGCAAATTCTAAGTCAAGTGTAGAATCAAGAATGAAGTCATGTTGGTTTTTTTTTTTTTTCCCTAATTGCTTTGTTTCATTAGTAGTAATATAATTCCCCCTTGTTGGGGCATATGTTACCACTATTATTAATATTTCTATAGTGAAAACTTTCTTGTTTTTAACTTTCATGTTGTGTTTCACTTTTAACATGTAGGTTAACTGTATTTTGAAACACAGAAAAAAGAAAACCAACAAGTTACATTTGTGATTTCCTTGTTTAGATATTACATTGACAGAATCCGACTTTTCATTAGTTAAAAATGTGATATGAAGAAGTAAATACACGAATAAATTAAAGGAGAATTTTCTACCATATATATATATATATACATAAAATATATTTATTTTAACTATGTATAAACTATATAATTTTCCACAAATGAATACTCCTGATCCTACCTAGCTCTAGTGGGAAAACAAACAAAACGATTTGGGGTTTAGCGACCAATGTTCAAAATAAAAGCAATATATTGCATCATCGGTCACATCCAGGGTGTATGCTTGGTGCGTGATACTACGTGTCAACATTAGATGGACACAAATCGATCTTGCAAGAAAATCAATTTTGTCATCAATAAGATCAACTAGTATTGGTACTTATGCTTAACAAACACATTATCCCTATTCCAAACTCTTTTGTCCCATAGAACTAGTATCCCCCACTACTCCCTGAGCTTCTTTCTGAATTACCCCCATCCATCTTTTGCTCCATATGCTCTGCAATATGTTATCGATTGATCTCTTGAGTTTTGTCTCAACTAAAACTATGACATCAGCCCCCATTGATTTACATTCCAAGGAAGAATCCTAACTCTCATTGATGGCTAAGAGATAGAATTCTCTCGCTGAACCTTGGTTCTCCATCCTTGAAATTCATATCGGAAAAATAAGTTTCTGACCTCTTTTGGAACCATATTGCTTGTATTTATGACCATCTGACTCTCTCCTAAATAATACATGAATCAATACATGAACTGAAGGACTGAAAACAACTCAACTGAATTAACAAATAATACATGAATTAATACATGAACTGAAGAATCGAAAGCAACTCAACCGAATCAATACATGAATATGCAGTGAAAACTAATTAAGCTTTAAAATAAGATTAAGATATGCAATAAAAGTAATATGAAAATAATATATACTTCACGCAGCCGATGAAAATTTCACCGCCTTTGGATCAAGCAATACTAAAATATGGTAGAGATACAATAATACAATGATTGATCAAACTAAAATTGTTTATAAGCTGAAAAATCAGAACTTAAAAGAATAGATAAGTTTAATAATCTTTATTCAATTTTCATACTTCAATCCAAGTCCCAAGCCCATAAATTTCAACCCGAGTCCCAAGCCCATAACCCTTCCCCAAATTTCATTTCACTTTCAGTACTGTGGAATTTGGGTTTTTAGGGTTTATGAAAATGCAGAGGTGCTGTTCATCTGCGGGTCGATCTGCGATAGGTAAACGATGGTTTTCTTCATCCAACAATGATAAAATTGTCGCTTCAGTGCTCTTCGAAAGATTACCGGTAGTGGTTCCCAAAATCAATCCTACTGTATATGCTTTTCAAGAATTTTCGTAAGTTTTTCTTTTTCTGTTCAATTGTTGCACGAAATCGAAATGTAATCAAGCCTTTTGTAATCCAATTACAATGATTTACTTTTAGAGCAATGAGTTCATTAGCTTATACGGGTGTACTATCGTTCCTCAATCATATAAATGCTGGTTCGTATAATAGAATGATCAAAATTATTTTTTTCGCTTTCCAGAAACTGTGATGGTTAATTAAGGATTAAGGGGTACTTTGATATGTTTGCTTGAGAAAAATAGTACTAAAAAACAATAATTATGCCTCAATCCCAAATTAGTCAGGTCAAATTTATGAATCTTCGCTATTTTGTAAGTTTGATAAAGTATACCTAAGAAAGAAAAGAGTTTCTTTTGTCCAAAATTTTGCAGTGGTTTCTAAATGCTAGGAGATAATGTGTAATGAAGTTGAGAATAATGAGGTTATAGAATGGGTTGGTAACTAAGATGCAGCAAAAGGAGAAAATGAGAAGGATAAAAAAGAGCAAAGGTTCATGAACAAGAGTTGGCGAATGACAATGTAGATGATTGTTTAACGTAATCGGTGTTTAGTTGATTGCAATAATTTTATTATTAATTTCTTTTATAGGTTTCGTTGGAGGCAGCAATATCGACGAGAGTATCCAGAAAGTTTTCTGAAGAAGTCTGATACCAGGTACATTTCTGTTGCATTGTTTGAATTACACCTTGCCATTTAATACCTTTTCTTGTGAATTATGTATCTTCATTTTTGAAATATTAACTGATGAATGGTATGAAGAGTGTGCATAGGACGCATGAAATAAGTTTAAACATAATAGACCAGTGAAATTGCTTTAGGAGCTGAATAGCATGAAGAGAGCATAAAAGTCAAAAAGTTTTGAAGATTTTCTGAGCATTCTTCTTTACTCTAGAAATAGAGTTTGTCTAAATGAGAGATCTTGGGGTAAATACTGGAGAATTCTGTTCTGCATACAGTGATTAGAAAAGGGTATGAGCATCATGGGTTGATGCCGTCCGCGACAAAGAAAATAACCAAGAAATAAACCATAAGTTCAAAATTTGGATGGGTGATAAATTTTGCAAAATAAATATTAGTAACTCCTTGTTTACTATTGTAGTTTAGTGCTTTTTTGTTTTCCTTAGATTGTTTAAGACTTTAAGTTCTGGTATCCAGCACTAGAAGTATTTTGCTAGCTTTCAGAACTCCTGAATTGAAAATCTGGGAAAATATTCTTTCTAGGTCAAGTTCTCTTTTAAACTACCATTAACAGTTAAAAGGAAGGATTTGTACTCACAACTGAATAAAGAAGTGGGTAAAACAGTTGAGGATAAAGAACTCATTGCAACAGGCATGGAACCTGTCAGAAATACTAAATAAAACACATTCATTATGTCCCACGAAAACTAATGGCACAATCATGGAGAGATTTCAAGGTTTTCCTTATTTTACCAATATTTTACTCTTGACTATCTAGCTTTCTGAAGTAACTTGGTCTTGCGAAATTGGTTTCTGTAACTTGGAGAATACCCTTTGGTGCTGAGCAGTGAGCATTACTATCTTAGACCATTTACAATTTAAAAACTTTACTTTCATTTCAGAAAAAGTACATGATGGTAAAAATGGCCTAATTTCATAGATCACGGTTTAAGAAATTGAGATCTCTTCATGCAACAGTACACATGTTGGAGAGTAAACACTGTCCCCTCTTTTGGCAGTATGACCCAACTGATTTTTACTCCTTGGCTTGTGTAGTATTATTGCCTTTTCTTTCATGCATTCTTCCTTATTAGCCATTAATTATGTACATGGTTCTTCTTGAACATGCTATCACATACTGTTCTGTCTAGTGTCAAATGTCACATGGTCCAGTGGCACGGTTACATCTACATTTTACATGCAGGGGAAAAGGTGATTATCAAATTGATTATAAACCAGCTCCTCGAATCTCAGAAGCAGATAAGACTAATGATCAAAGGTACCAAAGCTTGGACTTCTAACTTTTGTCAAACATTATACAAGAATTTGAATATGGACATTGCACTAGAAGATATTTTTCTTTCAAGAGTTGCTTTACCTAAATTCAGCAGACTCGTATTTCCTGACAATAGATGATTATTGACTTCTAAATGTTTACCATAACTAAATTTTTGATGTTGAAATGCCTTAATATTGTCTCGAAGTAATTGTGTGTTAGTTACATGAGATTTGTCTAATTGCGCATTGTGTAAGTATTTAATATTAAGAATGGAGAGCTACTGTTGCCCCCCTCCTTTATATGCCTTCTTCACTCGCTCTACCCCACAAAATAAAGGTTGCGTCTGTTCTTCAACTTATCACTTGGTCAAAATTCGCTAAAAGGTACTAACCCTATACAAAACCTTTGCATATTCCTGAACATGAATAATATGTCAACAGACATTCAAAGCTTTTGTTTCCTTCTGCTGGTTAGTATTTCATGTTACTGATTATGAAATTTTGTTGATATGCATAAGGTCATTACATCGAGCACTAGACAGGAGACTCTATCTTCTAGTCCATGGTACCACACAAGGTAGTGGAAAGCCTATCTGGCATTTCCCTGAAAACGTTTATGAGTCTGAAGAGAATTTGCGCAAGGTAAATAGTATTTATTCACTCCATTTCTTTGGTGATTTAGTAATTATGGTTAGAAAAATGAAATATAAGTTGCAACTATTTGCAGTGTGCTGAGTCTGCCCTAGAATCTTTCACATACATATTTTGTTGGAAATGCCCCTATGGGTCATATGGTCACGCAACCCACTGAAGACAAGAAAATCCCGTCAATCAAGGTATGTAAATTTTAATTATTGAAAGTATTGAAGAAAAGGACAGTAAGAAATTCTGTCATCCCACAGGGAGTGAGGGAGAGAAATTCCCTGATAGCTTCTGCAAAGTTTGTGTTTCTTATGTATATATTCTATATTTATTATGGCAGCGCTTCTTCTTCAAATCCCAAGTTATTGCAGCCAACAAATTTGATATTAGAAAATGTGATGATTTTGTCTGGGTGACCAAAGATGAACTGTTGGAATACTTTCCCGAGCAAGCTGAATTCTTGAGCAAGATGATCATCAGCTGATGTTAGTTTCTGCTCAAACTTCAGGCTTAGTAGGATAGAGGAAATAGTTCTGATCTGAAAAATCCATTTCTTCCCGCAAATGTAATGGCTTGGACTGCTGGAGACCAATTTTATGTCTCGACAGTCTGACTGCAATTTACCGGTGTGCCATTCATCAAGTTTTGTAGAATTTTGAACATAGGATACCTAAATTATGATGGCCTTCTGCCTCAGCTATAACCATTCGTCTTTGTGAGAAGATATGCTAAGAACTCTGAAGTAGTCATGAAAATTCAGTATGAATATGCTTGTAGATGCATGATTTCATCTCGTGTCATAAAATAAACAAAACAAATTACATGTTGCAGCCTTAATCGATTTGTGAGCTTTATTACATAGCTGCATTGTGCATAGAGGATATTCTGATTGTCAGTGTCTTTGATTGTTAACTGGATGATCTTAAGATACACTTATTCGACCAAGTACCAAGTCATTGACTTTGTAGCCTTATTTGGATCTTGGGATCAAATGAACCTTTATAAAGGTATAAAACCTATGAGCCTATTACAATGACATTTGATTTGGACTAGTGTAAACTTCAACAACATACCCAATGTAATCCCATAAGTGGGGTCTGAAAAAGGTAGTATGTACCCAGACTTCATCCCTACCTTGAGAGATGGAGAAGTTGTTTCCTAAAGACCCTCAGCAAAAGTAAAAACAGTTTGAGAAAAGAAAACAACTGGAAGTAGCCAACTTAAACACAAAATTTGCATAATTTAAAATTCAAAAATCTTAAACCTAGCAACTTGTTATACTAAAGTTTACTGCAGTAACTAAAAACAATTTTCAACAATCTTTCTACAACATCCTGAAATCCAACAAAAATCCATCCACATAGGAGTTAGTTCTCCTCAATGTTCTAACCATGGAAGGCTGATTGCTTGGACCTTCTCCTGCATTATTATCGATATTTGTAATATCATAAGTCTCTCGTTTGCGAGAGATATCCATGATTCGTTGCTTGATTGACTGGATCTCCTTGGCATCTTGGCGACATTGTAGAATATATTTCTTGAGACAACTAGCAAATCTAATGTCATCATTTTTACCAACCTCGAAGTTATAAGTCTTGAGTATAGCAACAATGTCATTAGCAATAGAGTTGATCTCAAACACCCATTGTTGAACTCTTTGATCTACACATTGCTTTTGTTTTGCATCTTTGAGGAAAGACTGCATGAAGAGTAGCTCATTCTTCAGCCATCTAACTTCATCTCTCAGACTTGTAAGCATGGAAATTTCCTGTATTAGAAAATCACCCAATTTTTGAACTATAAATGACAGAAAGGCATCAGCCATCTTCAGAAATACTACTTTTGATTGAAAATACGAGGGGGGCTGTATATTGGAATAAACTCAGAAGTAGTAAGACATAAATGTGAGAGTATATAGTGTGTCCACTTATGTGATTAAAATTGGGATAAGACACAAGTATCACCTAGACTACGATCGAAATTACAGAGACATATCTTAATTAAATTAAGATCCTATTACCCGGTCCGGAACTCAATTCTTTTTGTAATTATGTACGCCTTTTGGCTTAAGTGGCACACTCCATGACAACACACAGTTGAGGCGCATGAGAGATATTTGGATGCCACGTAAATCAAAAAGGTGTACAAAATTACCAAAAAAATGGATTCAGGGGTAATGGGACTTTAGTTTAGTTAAAATGTGTCTTTCAAATTTCGGTCATAGTCTAGGAGTGCTTGAAACATGACCATGTGGTTTCTGAGAAGAAAATTTATGACTAGACAAGGCAAGCCATTATCAAAAAGGACAAAGATGCTAGCTAAGTGAAAAGGTACATTTTATTTTTTTTTGTATTAAAGTTTCTTTAACTCGTGGGAAAATATATATGGAGAGAATTAAGTCTACCATATATTTTATGTAATGTGATGCACACTAAGTCCAGGACATATAGATGTTGGAACATATACATTAAGTAGATGACAGTTGAACAATTACATAACAATATCATTTTGGCATAGAATCCCAAAAAATAATTCTCTTCAAACCAATTCCACGCACTCAAAAAAAGCCAAAACAAAAAGAAATTAAATATTATGGTAATTTACTTCATTATAAAACATTATTATCTTATATACTTAATTAGTATTTCTTAATTTTTTCGTCCAAGAGATAATGTTATTCTTCTATGAAAAAATTGTTACATGAATTCAAAAAACAAAATGAAAATATCATGATTTTTAAAGAAGTAAAAAAAAAAAGTCCACAATGAAAGGGTATAATAGACATTTTAAAGATTTAATTAGGATGAAATTTTTTAATTTCATATATCAAGTTTTCTCTCAATGTCCTTAATGGTGCGTATTTTATTACATGAAAATTAACCTTAAATTTTTTTCACAAAAATATTAATACTAACTTACAACTCTGAATTATTATATTTAGTTTTTAAAAAAAGGCCTTGAATTTTATTTTTTACTGTTGCAACACATATATATAATATACTAAACTAGTTATCATCATCATATATTATTAAAAGTGAAAATCTATCACGTGCAAAATTAGATTACCATTTTGCTCCTATACTAAATTAAAATGTAATAAATAATTACTCTAAACATAAATTAAATATCTAATTAAATAACATAATAGGGGAGTAAATGAGAACCTACTTTAATAGTTGAAACTTGAAAGGAATCAAATTAAGTGATTGAGGAATACGAAAGAGTTTTTACCATCAAATCTTCAAGACTGCACTATATAAACATATAATAAAACCTCACTAAATTAATATAGGTGGGACCATGAAATATTATTATTTTATAGAGGTATTATTTAATCGATAAATTAATATTTATTAATTTAAAGAGTGTTTTGTGAAAACGTCATTCATGAATTTGAGGTTATGATTAATGATCCCCGTTACGGCAAAGAAATTAACATCAATAACCTTTTGGATTACCTGGATGAAAGTGATACATGTTCAGATGTCCATTAGTTAGAAGAAATTGTGGATACCATTGAAAAAAAAAAACAATGTTGATGATGAAGTTGAAGATGATATAATACCTTTGCAACCACTTACGCGTAAGGAAACACTTATCGCATCTAGAAGTATTCACAATTTTATAGTGTCGTTCGAAAAAACAACACCAGAATTTTTTGATGTAATAAGAAAAGTTAGAGATGACCTTCAACTAGGTTTAAATTTTAACAAAAAAAAACACAATAGAATCACATATCACTAAATCGTCTTAGATATATTTGTACTTTTAAGGAATTATTAATTTATAATATTGATGGAACCACATATTTATATAGGGGTCTTTTGAAAATATATTATCTTATTAACTTATCGAAATGCGTGATTTTTTCTATTGGCCCAAGCCGGGACCGGAAGAAAATATTATCTTAGAGAGATTATTAGTTTACCGAGTATTAATTTAGTGAGGTTTTACTGTACCTAATATTAGTCATTCAGTATATGCTTCCGTCGTTAAGCTAGTACAAAAGTGTGTCTTCTAATTTTCAGGTACATTCTTATTAAGTCTAGATTTTTCTGTTTAATTTGCTAACTTCATTTGAATGATCATCTCCGAATTTATTTAAGTGCAAAAAATAGCTTAAACGGTATAATCACATGTAAAGAAATGAGTGTTGTACATATTTGGTTTGATGCCGAATGCTGATCAACTCTCTTCGATCCTAAGCATTATAGCTGAAACTATTTTATAATCAAATATTAAAAGTGTTCCGAAAAACTAAACATGATAGTTAATTGCTATGATAATAGTTTATTATATGCTTTATAAAATAATATTGATTTTATTCAAAAACCAAATAAATAAATAAAATGAATGTTGAAATAATCCAACTTGATTCATGCCAACTTTTTAACCCAAATATTAACACACTATTTGTACAAAAAAAACTTGGTCTCTTCAAGCTTCTTCAAGTCTTTCATTCTCTCTGGAATCTCCTTCAGGTTTGGACATTCATAGATATGAAGAGCTTTAATGAGAGGCATTGCACTTGTGCCTAAATCCCATCTTTCTAGGTTTTGAAGATGATCAAGATTAAGGAACTCAAGTTGACTAAAACTGTTGTCGCTGCACATTATTTCTTTTCCTTCATAAGCATCTTCTAGTTTGAGATTCCTTAAGTTTGGCAACATTCCCAAAATAGGCATCGGATCTTCTGTCAGTCCCGAGTTCCTCAAAACCATCATTGTGATGGACTTTGGAAACAGATTAGGCAGTTTCACTATTCTCCCTTTTAACCACAATTTCTGGAGCTTTTCACAACAATTAACAAATTCAAGGGATGGGAATGATTCATCATAATCTTGACAAGACAATGTGAGAGTGCTAAGGTTTTTCAAGCTGCTAATGTTGTTTAGGGAGTAAGAGCTCCTGATACGATCCATGCTTAATTCTCGAAGATTGACTAAATCAACAGGGTCAACATCTCTCCACTGATCACAACGAATGCCTTTAAGAACTTGAAGACTCGTGAGTTTGTTTATACATTTCAGAGGCTCTGAATATTGAACAACTAAATGTCTTAGATTTATTAGGTCAGCTATCTTGCGGGATAGTCGGCAAAATGATGCGTACCCATTTACAACGACAAGTGTCTGTAAATTCTTGAGGTTGCCAATGGAGGAGGGAATATTACAGACACCTGATCTAATGCTTAACAACTTGAGGTGGTACAAACTCCCTATGGCATCAGGTAGAACACCACCATAATCCATATGCAAGTACAACACATATATATGTCGAAACATATATATATGTTGGGACACATTAGGAAAAACTGGTCGAAGAACATAATTGACCTCAACTTCAAATTAGAAAGATCAAGTGAGTGATACCTTTCTCCTTGACTATGAATGGCAAGTCTGACACATGAAGAGGATTTGGAGTGCTTTCTTGGATGATAAATGTCAAAGAGGTTTGTGTCGGATGCCTTTTGTATGGCAAGATCACGGAGTAAATCATGAACCCTACACTTAGTAACTTTTTCCAAAAATATTTTTGCCACTTAAACCAAGCTTCGTCTTATCAGCTCATTCAAGAAGTCTTCAGCGACATCCTCCATTCTTTCTTCTCCTCTGGGTATGATGAAACCCTCTGCCATCCACAAACGTATTATGTCTTCAGCATCGATCACTTGATCTTCTGGAAAAATACCAATGTACAGAAAACACTGCTTGAGCGCAACTGACAAATCGTTGAAGCTTAATGATAGTATGCTGGAGATTTCAATAGATTTATCTTCAATAATGTTCTTCCAAAGGCAGTCTTTCACCTTTTGCCATTCATTTAGCCCCTTTTTATGTGAAAGTAGTCCGCTCAATACAACAATTGCAAAAGGTAAGCCTCTACACTTTTCCACCATATCCTTAGCTAGACTTTCCATTGCTGGAATCATTGCTCGAACATCAACTAGTTTCCTACAAAAGAGGTCCCAACTTTCTTCTTGGAATAGGAAACGAAGTTTATGAACAAAACCTCTGTCGTCTGCTCTTTCAGCGACATCCTCTTTGCGCATGGTAATAATGACTCTGCTGCCATTCTTGCTATCCGGGAATGCTCTTTTCAAACTCTGCCATGCTTCTTTCTGCCATACATCATCAACCACCACAAGGTATTTGCATTCTTTTAATAGATCACGAAGATAAATTTCTAGATCTCCTTCTGTCATCCTTTCCAACAAATCTAGAGTTTCCTTGGTGCGACCTTGGATGGATTTTATGATATTCCTAAGAAGATCCATTGTGTTGTACTCTTGAGAAACACATATCCAAGCGCGTGTAGGGAAGCTTGAGATTGTATTAGGACTTGTGTAGAGGTTTCTGGCAAGAGTGGTCTTGCCTAATCCGCCCATTCCATAAATGGAGAGGATGCTTCGACGAGGCTCTGCTTTGAGAAGTTCAGCTAGCAATGTTTGTACAACATCCTGAAGTCCAACAAAAATGTAATCCTGGTCATCCACATATGAGGTAGTTCTCCTCAATGTTGTAACCTGCAGATTACTTGGCCCTTCTCCTGAATTAGTACTATTGATATTTGTAATACCATAAGTCTCTCGTTTGCGAGAGATATCCATGATTCGTTGCTTGAGTGATTGAATCTCCTTGGCGACATTGTAGAATTTCTTCTCCTTCCTACAGATGCAAGCGCAAGCCTTGAGATGACTAGCACTTTTACCAGCCTCGAAGCTATAAGTCTCGAGTATAGCAACAGCATCATTAGCAATAGAGTTGATCTCAAACACCCATTGTTGAATTCTTTGATCTCCACTTTGCTTTTGTTCTGCATCTCTGAGGAGAGACTGCATGAAGAGAAGCTCAGTTCTCAGCCACTGTATATCCTCTCTTAGACTTAAACGTAGGTTAACTTCCTGAATGAGGAAATCACCCAATTTCTGAACTGCAAATGACAGAAAGGCATCAGCCATCTTAAGGAGTATTGATTTTTATCTGTAAAAGAGGAAGCAGTATATTGGAATACAAGTTAGAAAATGGGAGATAAGAGATATATGCACTCAGACATAAATAGTCATGTGTTCAAAGGGTCCATTTATGTTTTTAAAAAATGAAACATGACCATGTGTTTTTTGAAAAAGAATTTACGATTATACTACCATTATAAAAAAGGATAAAGTTGCAACAAGCTAAGTGAAAGGTACATTTTTTTTGAAATATGTATTAAAGCTTCTTCTAGAAATATGTATTATCTTCTTCACTATTAAGTTAACAGGCAAGGAATATAGGCATAAAGTCATCTGCGGTCGTTCAAAATTTTCCACAGAATTCACTTTACTAGACACCTCAGCTAGAACTAGGACCTATCGACCACCTCTACTACTCAACCCTTGAGCCACTTAAAATAATGTTTGCCCACACGTCACATTGTCTATGATTCATGCCAGATAAGTGCGTGAATGCGATTTTTGCAACTTATATGGCAACCCCGATGTTAAAATCCACCATCCAATGGTATACGCACCTTAATACTATGTATATATAATATTATATATACATATATTGAAAAAGTGTATCGTAATTCTCTTTTGAACCAAGTCGACACACTTAAAGAAGCCAAAAACAAAAAAGAAATTAAACATTGAAAAACTAAAACAAAAAAAAAAGTTGAAATAATCAGTAAAGTAACAGAAACTTGATTGATGCTTTCTTGAAGTGGTAGGCATCATGATAATGAAAGTAACATCGAATCTACTTTATTTTTTTGACACTATATATGATGAAACCAATCAAAATTTTGTATTTTTGAATTATGATGATTTAACAAATTATAGAGAAATAATATCTGATAAAGGGACTAGGTCCTTCGAGTTTTTGTCTTTCTAACAAGTCAATGGAGTGCAGCTGTAAAGCTGTAGAAACTGCAGTGGTTGGTGAGCACTGCCATAGACGCGCAGAAAGAACAACAGTCCTCGACCAATAACATGCTATTAGGTTGTTTTGTCTCTCTTATACACTGGATATGTTGACAAGAAACAACCTAATTTTCGCAATCAAGATTATCAAAAGCAAAAATCATTTCCAAGTAAGAACTACCCTCACATGCAACAAGGGACCTAATCGAGTGTCACAAAGCCTTAAGTTGTTATTTGAGTATAGGATTTTGTGCTCGCGTATTGTAAATATATTCTTAAGCTATAAAGGATAATAAACCACATCAGTTCATTTCATTATGAGTTGAGTTAGTGGCTAGAGCTAGCCGAGTTGTGGTCGTTGAAGTCTATGTTAACTAGCGGTAGTTGATATAGTGGGCAAACCCAAAGTTAAAATCCACAGTCCAATGTTATACGCATCTTAATTATATATAGGGTACCTGCAGACAAGGTACAAGTAATACACAAAGCTAATGCATAATTTATTTATTTTTTAGGGGAAAAAGTATGATCTACCCCTCAACTTTGCGATGTAGAGTTGATATACCCCTCATTACAAAAGTGCTTACATATATCCCTACCATTAGACAAATGACTCAAATAGTATTAGGTGAGATATTTCAAAACAAATTCTCTTCGAACCAATTCCACACATGCACTAAATAAAGCCAAAAAGAAAAAGAAATGAAACATTGAGAAACCAAAACAAAACAAAAAAACTGAATGTTGAAATAATGAGTAAATTGAGAGCCCAAGTTGATGAAGGTGAATGTCTTCAAGTGACAACTTCTTCTCCTGTTTAACACAAATATTAATTTATATAAAAGAAAAAAATGAAGAAAGTTATGTAGGATTGAGATTTGTTTGTATATTTACCTTTGCTATTATCAAATAAAACCTCTCATATGCTTGAAAAGCTTCACCCTCTCATATGCTTGAAAAACTTCACGTCTTTCATTCTCTTTGGAATCTCCTCCAGCTTTCGACAATCTTGGATACGAAGACCTTTAAGGAGAGGCATTGCGTTTGTGGCTAAATGCCATATTTCTAGCTTCGCAAGACTACCAAGACTAAGGAACTCGAGTTGACAGAAGCTGTTATCACTGCACATTATTTCTTCTCCTTCATAAGCTCTAAGAAATTCAAGTTTTCTTAGGTTTGGCAACATTCCCAAAATAGGCATCGGATCTTCTGTGAGTTTTGAGTCAAAAAGAACCATCATTGTAATGGAATTTGGAAACAGAGGCAGTTTCTCTATTCTCCCATCTAACCACAATTTCTGGAGCTTTTCACAACAATTAACAAATTCAAGGGATGGTAATGATTCAGTTTCTCGACAAATCAATTTGAGAGTGCTAAGGTTTTTCAAGCTTCTAATGTTGTTTAGGGAGTAAGATTTGGTAATATCAATCATGCTTAATTCTAGGAGGTTGACTAAATCAACAGGGTCAACATCTTTCCACTGATCACAACAGATGTCTTTAAGAGCTTGAAGACCAGTTAGGTTGCTTATACGTACCAGAGGTTCTGAATACCGAGCAACTAAATGTCATAGGTTTATTAGGCCAGCTGTCTCGGGGGGTAGTTGGCACAACTGTCTGAATTCACTTTTGACACAAAGTGTCTGTAAATTCTTGAGGTTGCCAATGGAGGAGGGAAGACTACCGATACCTCTCAAGCTTAAGAACTTGAGGTGGTACAAACTTCCTATGGCATAAGGTACGGTGCCACCAAGAATATCCAAGTACAACACGTATATATGTTGGAAAACACTACTGAAGTTCATAAGACTCATCTTACGAAAATCGTAATCAAAGAACATAATTGACCTCAGTTTTAAGTTAGAAAGATCAAGTGAGAGGTACCTTTCTCCTTGACTATGAATGACATGTCTGATACATAAAGAGGATATGGAGCGCTTTCTTGGATCATAAATGTCAAAGAAGTTTACCTCCAATGCCTTTTGTATCACAAGATCACGAAGTAAATCATGAACCCTACATACAGTAACTTTTTCCCAAAATGTTCGAGCTGCTTGAACCAGGCTTCGTCTTATCAGCTCATTCAAGAAGCCTTCAGCGACATCCTCCATTCTTTCTTCTCCATTTGGTATGAAACCCTCAGCCATCCACAACCGTATTATGTTTTCAGCCTCGAGCACTTGATCTTCTGGGAAAATACCAAAGTAGAGAAAACACTGCTTGAGCGCAGTTGACAAATCATTGTAACTTAATGATAGTATGTAGGAGATTTCAACAGAGTCATCTTCAATGTTCTTCAAAGGCGGTCTTTCACCTTTTGCCATTCACCTAGCCCCTTTTTATGCGAAAGTGGTCCACTCAATACCACAATTGCAAGAGGTAAGACTCCACACTTGTCCACCATATCCTTAGCTAGCCTTTCCATTGTGAAGGTCATTGCTCGAACATCAAGTAGTTTCCTACAAAAGAGATCCGAACTTTCTTCTTGGCTTAGGAAATGAAGTTTATGGACAAAACCTCTGTGGTCTGCTCTTTCAGCGACATTCTCTTTGCGCGTGGTGATAATAACTCTACTGCCATGCTTGCTATCCGGGAATGCTCTTTTCAAACCCTCCCATGCTTCTCTCTGCCATACATCATCAACCACCACAAGGTATTTGCGTTTTTTTAAAAGATCACGAAGGTAAATTTCTAGATCTCTTTCTGTCATCTTTTCCAACAAATCTAGAGTTTCCTTGGTGCAACCTTGGATGGATTTTATGATATACCAGAGGAGATCCCCGGTGTTGTACTCTTGAGAAACACATATCCAAGCACGTGTACGGAAGCTATTGACTATATTAGGATTGATGTAAAGGTTTCTCGCAAGAGTGGTCTTGCCTAACCCGCCCATGCCATAAATGGAAATGACACTTCGACAAGGTTCTGCTTTGAGAAGTTCATCTAGTAATGTTTGTACAACATCCTGAAAGCCAACAAAAATGTAATCCTGGTCATCCACATATGAGGTAGTTCTCCTCAATGTTGTAACCATGTCACACTGATTGTATGGCCGATTACTTGGTCCTTCTCCTGCATTATTATTGATATTTGTAATACCATAAGTCTCTCTCTTGCGAGAGATATCCATAATTCATTGCTTGAGTGATTGGATCTCCTTGGAGACTTTGTAGAATTTGGTCTCTTTCCTACAGATGCAAGAGCAACCCTTGAGACGACTAGCAAATCCATCATTACCTTTACCAGTCTCGAAGATGTAAGTCTCGAGTATAGAGACAGCGTCATTAGCAATAGAGTTGATCTCAAACACCCATTGTTGAACTCTTTGATCCCTACTTTGCTTTAGTTCTGCATCTTTGAGGAATGACTGCATGAAGAGTAGCTCATTTCTCAGCCATCTAATTTCATCCCTGAGACTTGTTAGCAGAGAAACTTCTTGTATGAGGAAATCACCTAATTTTTGAAGTGCAAATGACACAAAGGCATCAGCCATCTTCAGGAGTTTTGATTTTTATCTGGAAAAGAGGGGTATGTACAGAAGAATACAAGTCAGATAATGGGAGATGAGCACTCAAAAGCAGTAGACATAAATAGTATGTCCACTTATGTGATTAAAGTTTAGAAAAAACAAAACATGACCATGTGGTTTTTTAAAAAAGAATTACGATTAGACAACCATTATCAAAAAGGATAAAGATGCAAGCTAAGTGGAAGGCACTTTTTTTTTTTTGAAATATGTATTAAAGTTTCTTTTAGAAATATGAAAATAATGTTCCTGTTTGCTTCTTCTTCTTCACAATTTTTGAGTTAATAGGCAAGGACAACGAAGAAAGCTAAAGGAAAGGAACATTAGACCTGCTCGATAGGGTAAAAAAAAATTCTATAAAGATGATGGAGTTACGTTGTAGGAAATGGTAAAGAGTAAGTACCATTAGGATATCATCAGTTGGAAATTGTCATTGGCATTGTCGGTTTAGAATATAATGAAGTAAAGAAAATACAAGCTTAAGTCACCTGCCGTCCTTTAAAGTTGTCAGTAGAATTCACTTAGCTAGACGCCTCAACTAGGACTAGTATCTATGGAACACCACTTTCCCTCAAACATGTGAGCCACTTAAATACTTTTTTCCCAAATGACACTTTGTCTATGATTCACTTCAGATGGATGCGTGACTGCAATTTTTGCAGCTTATGTGATTCAATGTTAATATTTTCCTCTGCATCTATGAGGAAAGACTGCATGAACAGCAGCTCATTTCTCAACCATCGCACATCCTCTCTTCGACTTAAAATGCATGTTAACTTCCTGTATGAGGAAATTGTCATGCCCCGAGCCTACACCCTGGGCGGGACCAGCACCCGGAGACCATATCTGGCCCCAAGCGAACCCTTGGCCTGGCTTTCTTAACTCAACGGAAACCTAACTCAACAGAATAACTCAATGCAAATGCAAGGTTACAAAATAACTTAACTTATAAAATTTGGCCACAAAGGCAACTCGAATTTCAAAATAGAATATTTACATATATACGTAGATGAGAGACTCAAAACTAACTGACTAACTGTCTATGAAGCCTTTAAAATACTGAGATAGATGTTGGGACAGACCCCGCAACACCCTAATAAAAACAAAACTAAGAACACAAAATAATTGAGTCCTCCGAAATGCAAGGAGGCTCACCACTGATTCTGGAGTGCTCAGCTGGATCAACGGCGTACTGGATGCTGATCCTGGGTACCTGCGTCTGCATCATAATAAGATGCAGGCCAACTGGCATCAGTTCATGGAATGTACGACTATGCAAGTTGAAAAGCTAAACCACAACTTAAGCTTGAAAAGAGTAGAAAGAGAACACTTACCTTGGCTCTGTACGACTCATGAATAACTGAACTCAATATATAAAGCAATAAGACACATGCAATATATAAGGCTTGTAAAAATAGTATAAACAACTTAGCTTGTTAATGATAAAAAAATAACAACTCAACTTTACTTATATAAAAGTAATATAACTTATGTGGGAGATTCTTTAACCGACAACCACTACTATGAGCCCTAGTAATGATACAACGTTTTACCTCACGTTGCCCAAGGACCATCCTATACCTTGCCGTGATATAGGAAACTAACTTTACTAAGTGGATCCACTAGCTTAACTTTCGTGATCATCTAAAAAGTATGACCCGAGAAATCCCATGTTGGCGCATGG
>JAJOOH010071961.1:0-14532 GCA_029582605.1 Solanum gracilifrons
ATTGCTCAAAATCTAGCCCAAAGGCTCACTTGGAATCGATGTTCCCTTTTTCTTGAAAACTAGCCCAAAGGCTCTTTTGGAATCATAGTTCCTTTCTTACTTAAATGTAAAAACATTTAGAAATTTCTTTGGGAAATACATAGTTCCCTAATAACTTTGGAGAAATGGACTCGACTTTATGCTCTTGACTTAACTTGAAACTTGAGACTCTTCACTTGGCTTGAAACTCTATACCCTTTTTCTTGACTTGAAACTCTATGCCCTTTTACTTGACTTGAAACTTGAGTCTTAAAAATGAAGTTAAAACGTTCACTAAAGACTCTTGAACAACTTTAAAAATTTGCTTGACTTGCTTAACTTCTAAGCTTAACTCTTAACTTCACTTAACTTCTAACTTCACTTGGCTTCTATCTTCACTTGACTTGGAAACTAACTCTCCTTGAATTGGATTATCGATTCAAGGGTAATGATCTCATGTTTATGGATGAGTTTGGGATGTTTAGATGTACCTTAGAGTATTGGAAACAATTATAGAACATAGGTACATTACCAAGGAACATGTATGAAAAAGTGGGGAGTGAAAGGGAAGGATTGGCGTCCTTGGCGCTATGAGAGGCGCGGGGCGCCAGCCCTTAAACTTCAGAGGGGCCTGATGGGCATTCTGCCAGGCGTGCCACCCCAAGGGGAAAGTTCAGCGTCCCTTTTTGGGGCGCGCTGGCTGGCGCGACACCCCAGCCCTTTTCCCCCAAAAATCTGACTTTTCTCCCTCTTTTCTCCAACTCTAAATCACCCTAACTTCAAAGGTTTCAACCCCAAACACTAAAGATCATAAAAATCTCTCCACATACAAGAGATTCAACTAAAAAACACAACCAAATCATGTCCCAAATCAACAAGAACTTCAACAGCACAATCAACAACATCAACAACACAACCAACAACTTCAACAACAACACAACCAATCTTTTCTTGAAAATAAAACGAGTTTGGCGTGTGGGGGAAAGGATCAACCCAACACTATGAACTCACATACCTAGTAGGGATCACCCCCGACGATATCCACGACGGAAACTTTCTTGATCTCCTCTTTCTCCTCTTCTTCTCTTCTTGACTCAAAACCCTCCCTCTCACTCTTTTAAAATGGGACAAACTGATCTAAAAATCAGTCCAACACTTTACTATAACCAAAAGAATTGATTAGGGAAAATACCAAAATGCCCTTAAAATTTCCAGACGAATTTCCCTGCCAACTGCCAACTTTCAAAGGGCATAACTCACTCATACGAACTCGGGATCGAGCAAACTTGGCGGCATTGGAAAGATCATTCCAAAAGATTTCCAGACATAACTGGAAATTCGCCTAACTTATTCTGAGCTATGAGTTATGACTGTTTGAAGTTGACAAAAAAACTCATTTTTTCCCATACTTAACTAAATTTCCAGAATCTGACTTCTTCAAAAAAAAAAAAGGCTAATTCCAATTATAAACTTCTTCATAGTTATTTCAAATTGCACGACGTTACACGTTGGTTGACTCAACTTGTAACTATATGGGGTAGCATTTGTTAGGACCGATATAAGCAGGTGTAATGCGGAAGCTAGCAAAACAAACCTCAAAAGACCACGAGTAAGAAGACAAACGAAAAACACACCAAAAGAGACAAATTTAACTTGGTTCAGTCAATCGACCTACGTCCACAAAGGAGATGAGCAATCCACTATAAATATGAGAGTACAAAATATAGAGAGAAACAACCTCAACCAATTCACTCAGAATATAAGGAGGTACACAAAATTCTCCTCCATAACCGCAACTCTCAAAACCCTAGGACTACATTGTGAATGCTAATTAAGTTAGAAGGAACAAGTCTATATTTATAGAGTCCTAAACCTTTCCTACAAGAAAAGGACTAGTTAAAATATTAAAACATTTTCCTAAAAAAAAAACCTATTTATGGTAAGAAATCAAGGCAAATAAATGCCAACAGCATTGACTTGTACTTTCCAGTAAAATTCATTGATAATGTAAGAGTTGTTTACATTGCCGATGTATTCAAGTAAAATTCTTATTTGAAATGTCACTCAGACGTGTGAGATTCTATCATTTCCTTCAATTTGTGAGTTCTCTTATACTAGAATTTGTTGGATTTCTTGTGTTTGAATAATTTGCACAAGAATCATAAACACAAGCGCCAATAGTAGATACTAAACCACCACAAAACAACATAGTTGTTGATCAATACAAGGACATAAAAGTGACTGTTATAGTTATGTTGATCATTCTTATCATAGGTAATAATGATTCAGCTGTGATTCCTACCCATATTGTCAATATAGCTTTCCTGATTGGTTAAGGGTCTTGCAGTTCCATCAACTCGGTCATTCTTCAAGGGTGTTGAGGCATGGAAAGAAGAAAACAGAATGCATAAGGTTAATCTCTTTGAACCTTCTTTCTGATTGTAATGTGCATTAGAAATTGTGTTTTTTCTGATAAATTGTTCACTCGTGTTTCTTTTACGTTCAGATGGCTGCCAGACACTTGCTACCTCCCAGTGAGTAGTGGAACACAAAACCATATGAAGAAGATGAAGGTTTGACTATGTGAACACTACTCTTATCATGTAAGTATCAACAGAGATATTTGACCAGTTAGTAATATGTGGTATTATGGAACTGCAACAGATTCTGGTATGAAGATATTATGTACAAACTTCTACCTAGAGGTCCAAGAATTAGAAATGAAGAGGTGATCACTTTCATATTTGTCGCTATCAATTTACTTGACTACCTACATGGTAAACGTCTAATTTTTCATAAACAAACATTACCTCAAGTTATTTTGAACTTGATGTGCCTTTCGCTATACTGGAATGCTGACTTCTTGAGCTTCTCCAGGTCGTGTATACGAAGGATTTCAGCATACTTATTGCTGTGTGGGTCATTTTCCTCGTTCTGCATATCGTTAAGGTTTATTGCTTTAAATTGCTTGTCTGTTTATAATACCTTCACATTTTCATAACCACCTTCTGCACTATTAACTTTCTGACTAGAAGCATTCAATTTTTGGGTACAGACATATACATCAACTTGTTCAACGGCATATTGGGTCTTAAACCTCTTACAGGTACTTATTGTTTGAAATGTAAACTATACTGTCTGTGTGTTTTCTCCAATTTTCACTCACCTGTTCCTGCTTCGGGTTGATATAGGAGGTATTAGCTTCTTCATATTCAAGAATATTTGTTTTCTACTTTTCAGGTCCCTGTTGCTGTAGGAGTTTCTGCATATGAAGCAGTTTGCTTGTATAACGGAACGAGGGTGATCACGTCAAGTGGAAAAGAAGTAATAACCATGTATATGGGAGACAGGGTGGTCATGTCAAGTGGCGAAGAAGTGATAACCTGGAAAGTGCATCAGTTGATTCTTTACTGTTGCTGTGGCTTTTTGGCTGGTATAGTTGGTGGTCTGCTAGGTCTTCATGGAGGATTCATTTTGGTTCCATTGTTTCTACAACTAGGGATTTTGCCTCAGGTGCATCTTGTTTTAGAAAGATCAGTTTTTTCGACTTCCAAGTTGCAACTATTGACACATTGCAAATGCAGGTTTCTAGCACCACTGCTAACTTTATGATGATATTCTCCTCTTCCATGTCTGTCATACAGTATTACCTACTAGGACACTTTCCAGTACCATATGGTAAGGACAGATCTTCGTTGGTTTTTATCGTTGATAGTTGAGAAATCATATATTCTATCACTATCTTGCAGCCTTGTATTTCGTAGCTGTGACCACTGTTGCTGCCTTGGTAGGAAGCCATGTCGTAGATGAAATAATTCGCACTGTTAATAGAGTATCTGTGATCATCTTTATTTTGTCCTTCACAATCTTTATCAGCGCGCTTTCATTAGGCAAGTTCCTTCTCTTTTCATTTCGCTTACATATTTTGAGCTATAATTTGAAACTATCGTGTATCAATTAACTGACATATTCCTTAACTAGTTGTGTGACTGATTTCATCGTATTGTCTTCACGTATTTGGTTACAGGTGGTGTAGGCATAGCAGACGCGGTTCAAAGGATCAAGGAGGGGCAGTATATGGGGTTTGATAACATCTGTGCATATAAGCCTTAAGTTTAGTATCACTAGTGTTCTTCTGGAGTTTTTATAACAGATTTTGATTTTATTTGCAAAAAGAAATTGGTATATGATGGATTTAATCCTGTCTTTTGTAATGCATGGCAAAAATTTACGAATTCACATTGAGCTCATGTGACTTGAAAAGCCCAATGATCAGAGTGTGACTGCTGAAGCTAACTATGAAATGACAATGTAGGGTCACTTTAATGGAGAACTTCCTAGAAGCCTTTGTAAAGTAGCTAACTGATTAGGAGGAATGAGTTACTAAATGTAGATGTTATAAACTTGGTAAACCAAAGAAGGAGAAAAGAAAAGAACTGCTGCTCAAGTGTATTGACCTGTATCGGCTCGATCTGCTGGACTTTGAATTTGCTACCTTGTGTGAATTGGGGCGTCAAAATATTACCTTGTAAGAACACTTTGACAGAGGGGTGCAACCAGTAAACAATAGGGTTTGATTCCTGACCACATGTGATTACCTTTGTCAGGGTCGAAATGAAAGTGTTGGAAGCAGGTTCGCCAGAATCCAGTAGTTGTAATTCAAATCCTGTATTTTTCTTTTAAAAAAATCATTTAATATGTCAAAAATTATTAATTTTGAAATCAATAACTCAAAAGAACTAAAATCCCTAACCCATAAGTTTCAAATCCTGATTCTGCCTCTTCTGATCACACAAGTTTATTCATTCAAAATGTGATCAACTTTCTGCTCGTGTATTAACGTGTGCTGATTGTTGATTTAGATAAATATGATTTCTACCGAAACATCCTACATGCTGAGGAAAGTACTAGGGATCCCATGCATGTTGATAGAAAGAAATTCAAGAGTTCTCTCTTCACTGGAAGGATTCTTGTGCAAAAAAATAAAATGAAGTAGTTGGAAAAAGGTTCATATCTCGTATGTTACTCCCTTCTATAACTTGAGGCTGGCATGCAAGCGAGGCTTGATGCACATGCCATCCAAAGTTTCAAGTATTTTGGTCTCTGTATCCAAGGAAATGAGGAGATTGACGATGATGTGACACATCATACTAATGCAGGGTGGATGAAATGGAGGCTTGCATTTGTAGTATTGTGTAATAAGTAGTGTTACCAAAACTTAAAGGCAAGTTCTACAGTGTAGTGGTTTGACCAACTATATTGTATGGGGTAGAGTCTTGGTCAAGCAAGAACTCTCATGTTCAGAAGCTGAAAGTTGTAAAAATGAGGAAGCTACGGTGGATGTGTGGGCATACTAGGAGAGATTGGATTAGAAATGAAGATATCCAAAACAAAGTAGGAGTGACCTCGATGAAAGACAAGATGCGGAAGTGAGACTGAGATGGTTCAAACATGTGAAGAGAAGATGCATGGATGCCCAATTGCGGAGGTGTGAGAGGTTAGCTGTAGATGGTTTCAGTTTAGCTAGAGGTAAGCCGAAGAAGTATAGCAGAGAGGTGATTAGACAGGACATAGTGCAGTTGCAGCTTAGTAAGGACATGATCTTAGATAAAAGGTTACGGAGGATACGAATTAGGATAGAAGGATAGTAGGTAGTAGAGCGTTGTCTCGCTTATCCTTCCATACTAGTAGTCCTAGCATTTCTCTTGTAGTTTCTTGTCCTCTGAGTTCTGTTACCATCTACTGTTTCTTGTACTTAGATTATCGCACTATTTCGTTGTAGTCACTGGTTTTTTGTTTTCAGAATGTTTTTTCATGCTTTCTATAGTATTTTTCATGATTTCTTCACTTCTATTATTTCTCTTTTTATCTGATTTTTCTTGAGTCAAGGGTCTATCGAAAACAATCTCTCTATATCCCAAGGTAGGTACACTCTACCCTCCCTAGAACCCACTTGTGGGATTACATTGGATATGTTGTTCTTGTTGCAGAAGATACTGTTCCTTTTGTTCTTGATTTGCGCTAAACCATGCATAGATACTATTGATGCTTACGTTATGATCTAGTGCTTTTGCCGTCACATACTTCCACTTTATTGTGAAAACAGAGATTGAGAAGATAATAATTACTAATAAAATGTATGGAGTTCGGTAAATTGTTGAAAAGATCTTATACTAAGGTAAAGTTGTGCAAATTTGTACTTAAATTGTATTCGTTTACACAATGATCTGAGGTCTGGGACGCTAGATATTTCCATTTAGGGTAAGGAATCAAATAGATCTGGATAGAAACAAGGAAAATAGGTCAATTAATTGATTATTATTTTCAACAGGTGGTTGGGTACTACCAATAAAAAAAAGATCAGGTTGTTGGATTCTTCTTATCTGCAAGTCTAAGACCATTCTTAACAGGATTTGTATACCATTAGATCCCGAAATGTAGCAAGCCATCAGACGAATTGCAAACATAGTTTCTATGTGAGGATTCAACTTTAGAATTCAGAATCTCAACCTCACGAATCATGAGTAGAAAAACTGTTTAATACATTTTGAACAAGCTTTTTAAATACTATGCCATACCTTAACATCATATGACTTGATGAAGGTCTCCATCCTTACCTTCCGACGTGAGAAATGCTTCCCATTGAAGTATGGGGGTCTAGTTTGTGAAGTTAGCCTCTTGGAATAGTGCGCTGATGGTAATTTGTTGAGACATAATCTTTTCTCATTGGCTGAAAACAAATAGATGTGAGACCTTGCTCTGATACTATTTGAAAGTGCAAAGATGGGTTGGAGGGTGGGTGAGTTGATCCTTTTTAGTTGTATTAGTCGACTTCCTGTTTCTAGCAGTCAACTATTTAACCGAAAAGCAACAAACAGTTAATGCAAACAATAAAGTGCTGAAAGGAAATTTAACACCATATATTTTTTTTTGAGAATGAAACACCATATGATTTTATACTGGTTGAGATTCAGAATGGATCTTAGTCCAGTCCCCTTGAGTTGCAAGGGTGTTCTCTTCTAGCTTTTGAGTATTTTGAACTTATACAGTGCTTGTCGAGTATAGTTCCTAAGAGATTTGATCCTTGAAGAAGGAAGGAGGGTCCTGTTTCCAAGAATAAGGTCTTGACTTTCAATCAATTAGTCCGTTGATCAGTTTTGTGGAGCGATTCTCCCCAAGCGAGATTTAGGGACTCCAAATGAGATCTGCATCTTGGTCTGTGTCGTGATTTCTTCTTTATTGATGGGTTCTTGGTAGCTTACTTTTGAATTCTCCTTGATTTGTGATGGTATCAATTATTTTTAATACCTTCCTTTGATTGATGAGATAAGAGGTCTTCCCGTTGATTGTAATCAATTTACAGCTTGCTTGTTGGGATCTTCCTGTTGATTGTAATCAACTTACAGCTTGCTTATTAGCTGCTGTTCTTCTTTTTCCTTTTGTGATGCTTTACTGGATTCTTTCTTGAGTTCCTTTCCAGCCTGCATAATACATACACATCATCAAAATTAGCACACTAACTTCTATGAGAAATTATTTCCAGACTGCAAGAAGTCCCATTTTTATCAGGATGGCTAGAGAAAAATCCACAAAGTTAGTTGAATAAAAGAAGACGAAAACAATAAAACTATCAAGAAAAAGTTCCTAATGGCTGGAAGTAATTATGGATAATTATTCTTGTGGCGATCGGCATGATGCATAGGATTCACAGTTCTCTTACAATTTACTCTATTGGATACCATTTCAAGGTCCACTATGATTCCACCAATAGATTTGACGCAGGAAGGCATAGAAGCCAATTTGAAGAAAGAACACAACCTAAAATAATTATGAGAGCAAGGCTGTAAAAGAAGCCAAATGTTGTCTGACTCGCAGGGAATATTTCTTTGCAACGTTTCTGACTACTTAATATGTCATAGATCCAAGTTGAGAAGCTTAAACTTGGAGGAACTAATAGAGGTGAAGCGCAAGTGGAATTGTACTCCTTTAATTTATGACCGATGACTAACAACTTAATACAATTGTGAAGACATGAATGATTGCTCAACAAAGGCAGAGCTAGGATTTGAAGCTTATGGGTTCAGGATCCTAGTTCTTTTGAGTTATTGAGTTCTAAATTAATAATTTGTGCATATTCAATGAAGTTTTTAAGACAAATACAGGGTTTGGACCAAAGCTACTGGGTTTGGCTGTACCCCGTAAGCCATATTCTAGTTCCACCCCTACTGGTCAAGCAATAGGCATGAAGATATATTTTTATACCACGTGTGTGCATTTTTCCTCGATTTAATTCTATATAAATGTCTTTTTATCTTAGTATCTTCTCTTGAAATAAAATGTGTGCTCAAAGCAGGAAACAATCTGTTGCCATAAGACTTTACCAGAGTTTATTGAAGGATTTGATCCTTCTTCTTTGTGCTCAGAGAAATCATTTTTTATTAATGTATGAGCATTTCTGTAGTTGTGATGGCCATCTGTCTTGGGATTGAGTATGATGCTGTAAACTACTTCATTGATGTAGCGGAACAATTGTTGATGCAATTGCTGTACTTCACCGCTTGTAGTGTTTCCCAGTATAAAGTTTCTTGTATTGTAGCTGCCTATGTAGGAGCTAAGTCTAAGAACCTACACTTCTGTATGCCTGTCATGACAAATTTTTCTGTCTGTAAGCTACATGTATCTTTGAGAGATACTGTCTTGTTTTTTTTTTTTTTAAAAACTGCAGTGTGATGAAGGCTGAATGTTTGCAATCTGTTGGGTCCAATATGTGGATTAAACTTACAGTTGACCATTCTTTAGAACATACTATGACGACAGGCCTTATAAACTTAAATTGTCATTTTCCACTTGTTTTGCTTTGCAGTGACGAGCTCCTTAGTTTTTGTCAACTTGCCTGCAGCTGCACTCTTAATTGTTTCCCTTCGTTATCTGTCTCTTGATTTTGACGCGCGGATGAAAGCTGTAACATATAAAAGTAAGTCATCCATATCAAACAGCACTTTTCAGAGGAAACATATTGATACTCCAAGAGCAGTTAATGAGAAGTCCACCTGGAGGAAGAAAGTTAATTCACCTGCTGTCGAAGAAGCAATAGATCACTTCACCAGGCATATAGTTTCTGAGTGGGTCACAGATCTCTGGTACTCCCGCATAACTTCTGATACACAGGGTCCTGAGGAACTTGTGCAGATCATGAATGGTGTACTAGGGGAAATTTCATGTCGCATGAGAACTATTAATCTTATAGATCTTATCACAAGGTTTAAAATTTTAGTTCCTGGATGTTGCTGAAGATTTCCTCTGTACATTAACTTTTTATCTTAAAGAATTCATTCAACTGAACACATGCAGAGATATTATCAATCTAATACGCACTCACTTGGAGCTGTTTCGTGCAAGCAAAATAAAGATTCAGAAGAAACGGCCAAGTTCCTTGACAATTGAAGAGCTAGATGTGGAGCTTAAACTGGTGTTGGCTGCAGACAAGAAATTACATCCTGCTTTGTTTTCTCCGGAGGCTGAGCACAAAGTAGTTTCATTTTTATTATCTCTTTACAACTGATAATCAATTGATTTCTAGAAGCCCTTTTGGTTAGGATGTTTTATTTATCTTATAATAGTCTTCTTGATCTGCAGGTACTCCAGCATCTTATGGATGGTCTCATTTCATACACTTTTCGGACAGAGGATGCACAGTGCTCTTTATTCCACAACATTGTCAGGGAGCTTCTTGCTTGTGTTGTAATGCGACCAGTATTAAATATAGCTAATCCAAGGTAACAGCTTCCTAGATCTTGCTTGTTGTAGTCAAATTTTGTTTCTGGTCTTGATTTGTTCAATAACTTTTGTCAGGTTCATTAACGAGAGGATTGAGTCTCTAGTTGTTTCTGTAAAGAAGGGTGATAAAGGGAACACAGCAGCAGAAACTGAACCACAGTCCAAGCCGGTTGGATCTGGTAAAATATCAGCAGATCATTTTTCTCTGGTTTTAGATCCTTCTGCCAAGGGTGTAGAGCTTGTACAACTAAAAAATGACCAACCTAATAACACTGAGGAGGATGCCACGAACAGTATGAATGGAACAGATTTGTTGTTGGACCCTTTGCTTTCACTTGATGCTCGGTCTACTCGTTCTTGGAGTTCTTTGCCATCACAAGCCGATGCAGATGACGGAAGAGGTATTCAGAGACACCACTCTGGAGGAGAGTGGGGTGAAAGGCTAGATTTGCTTTCTCGTAGAAAGACTGAAGCCCTGGCCCCTGAAAATTTAGACAATATATGGGCAAAAGGCAGAAACTATAAACGGAAAGAAGAGGCCAATTTAGCATCTGATAAACTCAAGAAGAGTTCATTGGTAAGTGCACCAAAATCGTCGGGACTGTCAAAGGAAGCTAAACAGAAAGAGAGTGAGAGAGAAAACAAGGTTGGAGCTAAGCATTATGTGAAGGACAATGCTCCCTTGCAAGGTGATTTGAAAAGACCAATTTATCCTCCAGATTACTCGTATCAAGAGGAAAATGAACAAAGCTCAGATGAGGTTGAATCAGAGAGCAGTAGTTCTTACACTACTGAAGATGAAGAACCCAGCAGTGTGACTGGTTTTGACTCTCCTGGAACTCAAGTGTGGGATGGGAAAAATATAAGGAATGTCAATCACATTCATCATCCACTTGAAAATAATGAACGCCAAATGAGAAGAAAAGGAAAAGCTAGTAAAATGCATATCCGCTCTAAACACTTAAATAGAGTACTGTCTGGACGGAAAAGGTCTAGATTAAGCAACCAAACAGAACACTTGTGGCAAGAGACACAAAGAGCCAGCTTCTTACAGGGGGATGAACAAGATATATTAAATTCCAAAGAAAATGTGAAACCAGATGGTCTAAGTGATGACTCTAAGACAGAAATATTCAGTAGAATTTCTAGTGACACTAACGCATCATCATGTCTTGTCAAGAAGCTTTTCAGAAATTCATAGTATGTTGGAAAGAAAAAGGAAAGTAAAGGAGAAAGTGAACAGAAAAATAGAGCAAAAAACAAAAGTAAAACTACTGCAAAGTTTTGTTTCTGATTGATAATGGAAGCAACAAGTCTGCCTATAAATAGGCTTACTGTAAAACATAAAATACTAAAATCTAGGTCCACTAAACCACTAACTACTAATTAGCTACTAATCTGCCACAATATCTAAACATGCTAAGATAAAGGAAACTAACTAACAAACTCCTGAAGACTTGGTCAAGTATCTGAATCACTTTTCAACACTCCCCCTTGATTCAAAACAGCAAACTCCAAGTTGACCTCTGAAGAACTCGTGCTTTGCTTGCGGAAGTGACTTCGTGAAGATGTCTGCTGCTTGCTCATTTGTATCACTAGACTTCAAAGTAATTTCTCCAGTAGAAACAAGACCTCTAATATAGTGATAGCGAATATCAATGTGCTTTGTTCTGCTGTGAAATGCTGGCTTCTTCGACATCGCAATAGCAGATATATTGTCACAAAAAATCTCAGTTGCACCAGTCGGTTTCTGATTAAAATCTGCAACAAGTCTCCTTAACCAAACTGCTTGACAAGCTGCAGAGGTTGCTGCAATATATTCAGCATCTGAAGTTGATAAAGCGACCACTTCCTGCTTCTTTGAACTCCATGAAACTGCTCCAGACCCAAGATTAAACAAGAAACTAGATGTGCTCTTTCGATCTTCAATGCTGCCTGCGTAGTCACTATCAGTAAAGCCAGTTAATGTGAAATTTGTTACCTTAGAATACCAAATTCCATGCTCTGTTGTCCCAGCAATATATCTTAGTACTCTCTTTGAAGCTCCAAGGTGAAGCTTGCTTGGATTGTGCATAAATCTCGATACAACGCCAACAGAGAAAGCAATATCTGGTCTTGTATGAGACAAGTAATTCAAACCACCAACCAGACTTCTAAATTAAGTTGCATTTGCCATTTCAGAACCATCATCACGACACAACTTTTCATTAATATTCGTAGGCGTAACAACAACTTTACAATTTACCATAGTAAACTTTTTCAAAAGATCTGTCGCATATTTTCTTTGTGAAAGAAATATGCCTTCGATTCCTTGTTTCACCTCAAGACCAAGAAAATAATGCAGTAGACCCAAATCAGACATCTCAAAATTCTTCATCATGCAGTCCTTAAAATCAGTGATCATAGACTCATTCGAACCCATATATATCATATCATCAACATAAAGACACACGACCAAAAAATCATTTTTACCTTCTCATTTTACATAAAGAGTAGGCTCATTGTTACTCCTTTCAAAACCATTCTCATGGAAATATGAATCAATCTTGAAGTACCATGCCCGCGGCGCTTGCTTTAAGCCATAGAGTGCCTTTTTTAACCTGTAGACATTATCTTCTTTGCCATTTACTACAAAACCTTCAGGTTGTGAGACATAGACTTCCTCTTCCAAATCACCATTTAAAAAGGCAGATTTAACATTGAATTGGTAAACTGGCCAACTTAAATTAGCAGCCAAGGCTAAAAAAGTTCTCACAGTTTCAAAGCGAGCAACAGGAGAAAAAGTTTCTTCAAAGTCAATACCCTGTTGCTGGGAATAACCTTTTGCGACGATCCTTGCCTTATGTTTTTGGATGCTGCCATCAGCATGATACTTGGTTCTAAACACCCATTTGAGCCCAATAGCTTTCTTTCCTTCAGGCAAATTTACCAAGTCCCATGTCTGATTCTTTTGAATAGCCATCAACTCTTCTTCCATAGCCTTGCACCATTTATCCTCTTTTTCAGCATCTTCAAAGAGGATAGGATCTGAAACAAGTAAAGCAAAGGTACAAGATGTACTGTTAGCATATCTAGGATTTTGTTTCCTATCTCTTGTTGATCTTCTTAATGGAGTTGTCTCAGCGGAAGGTTTTTCCAATATTGGAGAAGTTGCTGGTGCAATTGATGAGGTAGACGATGGACCAGCCAAAAAAGGATCAGCTACATACTCTTGATCAATAATATCGTCAGAAGGCAACAACTTAATGTTTGAACTTTCATTTGTGGAATTAAAATTCCAACTTGCATCTTCATTAAACACAACATTTCTATTGACCGTAATCTTACCACTCACTGGATTATATAACTTATAAGCCTTGGATTGTGTGCTATATCCAACAAAAATACATTTTTCACATTTTCCATCAAGCTTACGTCGAGCTTGTGAATTTATCAAGGCATAAGCTATACAACCAAAGACACGTAAGTGGCTTACCTTGGGCTTGTTACCTCTCCAAGCTTCATATGGTGTTTGATTAAACACTGCCTTAGTAGGAGAAATATTCAGCAAATAGACAGCAGTGACAACAACTTCAGCCCAAAAACACTTTAGTACACCTCTACCTTCCATCATGCTTCTGCCCATCTCGACAAACTGTGCGGTTCTTTCGTTCTGCTACACCATTTTGCTCTGGTGTATAAGGTGAGTTCTCTGTGTATTCCATTTTCCTCACAAAGGGAACTGAATTCTTTTGACATAAACTCACCACCTCTATCTGTTCGAAGTGTTTTGAGTCTACATCCACTTTGCCTCTCAACAAAAGATTTAAATTTCTTGAAATTGTCAAAAGTTTCAAATTTAAATTTCAAGAAATATATCCAACTCATACGACTATAATCATCAGTAAAAAGCAGAAAGTATCGACTTCCCCCTAAAGATTCAACACTCATAGGACCACACAAATCAGCATGTACTAACTCAAGACAAACAGAAGCTCTCCAAGACTTGCTTATTGGAAAACATTTTTTACTTTGTTTCCCATAAACACAACTTTCACAAAAATCAAGATTTTCAACTTTTGGCAACGTAAAAACCATTTCCTTTGACTCAATAACTTCAATCCATTAACATTTAAATGCCCATAACGTAAATGCCATAGTCTAGTTTCATTATCTCCACTAGCTACCATAGTACACCTCTCAACCACTGAAACTTCTAGAGGAAACATTTTATTGTTAGCCATTGGAACTTTAGCAATGACTTTCTCAGATTTCTTATTTTTAATAGTGCAAACACCATCGTCAAAGAAAATTGAGTATCCGCTAATCATCAGTTGTCCAATGCTAAGCAAATGATGAGATAAACTAGGAACAAACATCACATCTTCTAAAATCTTAGCATTACCTTGGCTGGTCATAATGCTAACTATACCTCTACCTTCAACCTGAATCTTTTTGTTGTCTCCTAGCCTTACATCTGTTTTTTTGACTCATCGAGCTCCTTGAACAATGATCTTGTTCCAGACATATGATTGGAACAACCACTGTCCAAAAACCAAAAATCGTTAGGAGTTTCTTTTTCACAATAAAGGGCCATGAACAACTTATTGTCATCATCATTTTCCTTTACAAAGCTTGCTTGGTTATTCTCATCCCTCTATTTTTGCCAACAATAAGCTTCTTTATGACCTGATTTTCTGCAGTAGTTGCACAGAAACGTCTTAGTCTGCTTCTCTTCATTTGATCCTCCTCTATCTC